>JAPEKM010000025.1:61222396-61232606 GCA_027575975.1 Cathorops multiradiatus
TGAGAGTCAACCCACAATCAATGAAGTCAAATCAGTCTTAGTTGAGCAAGTCGGTAACGGGATTTCTTACTTTCACCGTAAATTTTTATTTATATGACTTTGGTCTATAGCTGTAAAAGGCCTCGGGCTTAAAACCGGTTCCCGCTGTGATGTCACGCACGCAGGGCTGGCTGGCTCAGCGGGGCAACTCGAATGCCAACTTTGAGGTCGATTTTAACTCTCAAAAATATATATTTTTTAATTCCCATTTATCCAGTATACAAGAGTCAAGGATGTCGATACTATCCACTCAGAAATGTATTTAAAAATAAAGGTTTTGCGCATCTCCTTTTATTACAAAACAGTGTGAACCAAACGAATCAGTTTCAGATTTGCTGATTCAGAATCGCTTTCCTCAAGGACTCGCGACAAAAAGAAGGAATTTAGGACCCAGCGGATTTGACTTCAGTATTCCTGTCCCAAAGGTATTCTTACCTGTTTGAAGTGTTCGTCGTAGCCCCAGTCGGCCGGTCCGTTTGGAGACGTAGCTGTTTGCGGTCCAGCAGGTGAAAGGTCATCCTCAGGCTCCTGTTTGACCCTGACGAGAGAGGAGTCGTCTCTCTGAATCCTGGTTCCCGCGGCGGTGCCAGCAGCGTAGCCTGTAAACTGTGTGGTCACGGTGCTCTGCTGCAGCGCAAGTGTCTGCTTGCGCAAATACTCCAGCCCGCTCACTGGGCCTTCGTCCTCATCCTCTTCGCTGCCTTCGTCAGCCATCGGTTCCTCTTCGTCGCCGTTATCGTCATCTTCGTCGTCGCCCGAGTCCCTGTCCCGTCCGACTTCGTCCGGTCTCTCCAGGGCAACCCCGTGCACCTGGGCTTTCCCGCTGTTGTCCAGCGCGGAGGCTCGGGCAGCTGCTAGGATGGCGTGTTGGGCGGCCACTTGCTGAGCGTACATCAGATGAGCATCACGGAGGCGCCGCTCCTTACGCTCCATTTCCAAACGTGCCTGCTGCTGCCGCTGCAAATGCTCCATCACAGCTTCGAGCTTCACCCCCGCGGCACCTCCCTGAGGGTAAACACTGCCTCCTAAACTGCTCTCCTGAGAGAAAGAAAAACAGAACACAGAGAGAGAGACGGAGGAAGGAAGTAACAGTCGTCAATGACCTGCCATAAACATGCATCTCAGAAGTGCTCAAGCTTCACATGAAATTAAAATATCTTTCATCGAAATCATCAAAATTCACCACAATTGCAGTCTGATCACTAAACCAAAGCAGATGAATATATTTTTCCATCTTCGATCTATCACACACTGCACAGTGCACCAAATCAATCAATCAATCAATCAATCAATCAATATCTCATCCTGCAGCTATTCTCTTGGAAATAATGCACGAGCCAGCACAAGGCTTTCACGGTGCAATCGTGTGTCAGGATTTCGACGGACAGTGGGGTGTGGCGGGGCAGTAAATTATACGATTGTCTTTGATCTCCAAATAACACTGGGTGATCAGGGGGACACCGAGAGCAACAGGAAGTGCTAAAATGACCAAAAAAAAAAATCTCCAGGTGTAAAAACATCTGTATAATGAGTCAATGATTCGAGTCCAATAATGAAACCCAGGCCATCACACAGGACTATGATCATGAAGGCAGAATGAAAAAAGAAAAAAAAAATCAATAAATAAAGAAAAAAATATTTAATTTTTTGAAAAACAAACAACCACAAATTGCAAAACAAGCTGTTTGCACAATCATACAGGTCTATAAGATGATATATAATTATTTAAAATCATCACACATATCATTTCTGGTGAAATAAATACAAAAACTTAAAAAAAAAAAAAATGAATGAATGAATGCTAGAGCACTGTATTATACACAGGGCACTAGCTGCGCATGCGCACTGTGCTGTGCTGTCACACTCTTTAGTACGCGAGTAGGCAGTATGGAGCGTCGTCAAGGAGATGCGCGAGCACGCGCCTGCTGGTGACGTAACCTACCCTGTTTACTCAGATACTATTTAGTATGCTTGCATTCCTCACATGGGAAATGAGCAGAGTTTCATTCGAACTCAAAACCCAAGGCGAGTTTAGGGTTAGAACTTGTACCAACATGGTGATTAGAAATAATTAATAATAAATAATAATTCGATATATCCTGGCTCACACAGCTGATTTCTGACCCACCTGGAGGCTTCACCTGTCCTTAGAGCCACTTTAAAACCATGCACTGGCCTCAAACCACTCACCATCTGAGTCTTGGTGCTGTTGGAGTTGTCCACCATCCCTTTCCCTTCCACGCTCGCGCATGCAACTGATCAGCTGACCTGGATAAATAATTATTTACAAACAACTAGACACTAACTAGCAAGTAAACAGGTGACGAATTCCACTCTAGAACCCAAAACAAACCAGTTTAACACCACAGAACCCAGTGAGCTGATAGAAACCTCCCCACGCCTGGAGCTCTCAGGATGCCTGCGACTGGCGCTTGGGTTAACGCCCCGCCCCTCGTTAAACCACGCCCGCTTTGCCCAAAGCACCGCCTATCCACTGTACATAACCACGCCTACTCCATAGCAAGCTGCCATTCATGAATTCAGCAATTACAGCTCTCTGGTTTTTTTTTTTTTATTTATTCTAATCATCAAACTCTTTTTTTTTTTTCAAGAATTAGAACAACTTTATTTCAAACATGTGTGCACAATAAAATAAAAACAAAAACTAAATAACCATAATCATAGAAAAATTAAAAAAATTAAATATATATATTAAAAATATTTTATTTTATTTAAAAAATTTGTTAAAACACTGTTTAAAATCATCAAACTCATTAATTTTAGTCCACACTTATTATTGTACTCTGTGCTCAGCCTGATCAATCTCACACCCTCTGCTCTGAGATATTTAATAAAATACTGTTGTTTTTTTTTAATCATAAAGCTATATATAAGATTTTAATCTTTTCTTGTTTTATTATTATTTTATTAAAATCTGTATACTTTTTTATTAGGCTTTATTCAATTATTTTTACATTTTTAATCATAAAGCTATATTATGGAATGATTTAAGACGTACTTTTGTGTACTTGAAGCCACAGTAATCATCAGTATACTTCAAGTGTGTTTATGATTAGTTAACTTAAGGCATGCTATTTTGGAACAACTAATTTTGTACGAAATATATTTTAATTGCAATTAAATTGTAGAAAAGTGCAACTTGAAGTGCATTTAGTGTACTTTTATGTGCTAAAATGGAACAACTTAAAGTACTGTATGCTTTAAGTATATGACTTTATATGTACTAATATATGCTTTTTGTACTATAAGTACTTTATAATATAGTATTTAGAAATTACACATAACTTTCACTTAAAGTATATTTTAGTATCATATATTTCTATAAAGTGTAATATAGTATAATTATTTTAAAGTGTGTTAAAAGTGTTAGCGTGAAAGCATGGTTAGTATACTTTTTACAGTATATATTTACAAAAAGTACAATTTGTACAATATACTATTGAAAATATGAATATACTTTAAATACAATAAAGTACTTTTTTTTCGCCAGGGGAGGTAAGGGATATTCAGGAGATCATAGAGTTTATAACAAATTGAAAAACTATATACATGTTGGACTCAGAGACGCAGCTTGTGAACAGGCAAGGCAGGCAACTGCTTGGGGCCCCCCCAGAGTCAGGGCCCAAGGGCTTATTTATTTTCTCATCTCATTATTTGGAATTAAAAAAACAAACTTTGGTTTCATACATGTTTTGTTGGTGTCAGATTATTTCTAAAACTGGTCAGAAGGGCCCCCTGGAAATTTTTGCTTGGGGCCACAACAGACTCTACTGTAGAATCGCCTCTGGTTGGAGTCCAGGGATTCTGAGTCAGCAGATAGGTTATTTAATTATTGATATTTTAACAGGATGCATCTTCACCAAAATGATTTTCAAGGTGGTCATGTAAAAACTAATGACGCTACAAGATAGAGGACATTTAAAAACAAAACAAAAAACTAATTGAAACAAAATTTATTAAAAATTAAAACAAGAATGTAGATTTAAACTGGGGAATCTTAGAGCACTGGTTAATTTATCATTCAAGAAATTCAGCATGTTTCATACAGTCTCACCGGTTTCATAATAAAGAGGGGAAAGAAACTTAGTGGTTTAATAAATAATAAATCAAAAGTAGTAGTAGTAGTAGTAGTCTGGGGTTACCCAGCAGTTTAGGAAGTTTTTTTTTAATTCAGGAAATATTACAAGTTTATAATAATGTTAAAAATGAATAAAATATATTATTCTCCATAGTATGATTTAGGAATACCCAGGAGGTCCAAGTTCAGGAAAATAAAGTATAAGAAAGACAAAACCTCACTGCTGTCATCATAAAAAGTCTGTTTGTAGGTAAACAGATTGAATAAATTGTGATTCAGAGAGACCCAGTGATCTGTGAAATTACAGTAGTGTAAATTGCAAGCTCTATTAAATGTCATTAAGTCATTATCTTTCTACAATGAAGTGACTCATTACTTAAGTGCTTCAATCCAAATCTAAGAAATAAAAAAGAAAATTTATTTTAATCTGTCATTTTGGGAGTTGTAATAGCTTCAGTGAATAATTTGATGGTAAGTAATTGCTTAATGTGTACAAAAAAATAAAAAATAGCCAACCCACCCACCCTTTTGCACCCAGGCTTTTTTTTTTACCCATCACCAAAGTATACTGCAGTCACTCTGTGCAGAAATTTAATCTCAGTACTTCACTGCATTGTCAGTAGGATTTCATCTTGGTTTCTAGCAAATGCAAGCTGTGTCTGCAATGAAACGCAGATTATAATCTCGGGAAATAAGAACTGTGGCAAAGAGAAGTTCATGAAATCTAAAATGAACAGCATTGTTAACTGGAAACAGACAAAGCACAGTCTCATAGTTACTGATACAGGATGTCAGAGAGACCGAGAGATAGCACACCACACCCACAAATTCAACATGATACACACAAGGAAAAAAAAACAACAAGTAGTTTATTTTTAGCACCTTTCATTCAGAAATCAGTCCAAAGTGCCTTACAAAAATGACAATTACTGTATCGAACAGCAAAATGATAAATAGAACAGATATAGCATTTAAAACAAGAAAAACTTCAATAATTATAGGAAGATATGATGAATAAATATCTAATTAAAAACCAAGACATATTAAGTTTGCAAACTGACAAAGATTCCTAAAAACTTGCTTATAAACACCTTAATCATGTTCATTTTCTTGGTTACCTCGAAGTATTTCCAGCTCACGACCGCCCCCTAGTGGTGATATGCAAGAGCAGTGGCTGGACTGGTCTTGTGATGAATGCATGTTTCTGGTCATCTGAGGGCCTTGACACTGGTTCTTCTCGACCAAGTGTTTAAGAATGATATCTGTAGCAAATATAAAGAAATTAAATAAACCGTACAATTTGATTCCTGTGTTGGACAATCTGTATCAAACGGCAGCTTGGATGTCTGCAGCTTGAAATAATCCACGCTAAAAATATGTTATTTAATACAGAAAACAAATAGTTGAGAAGGTGAAATGCTCTCCAAGGAAACTTTTATTTAATGTTTATGGAAGGAGTCGCCAGTGTCAGCGCTTTATAACTGTAACAGAAAAAAAAAAGAAGGTCAGTCTTCAGGACAGAGGAGTTTGAAGAAGGAATGAACATTTATAGCTACTATAACATAACATGAGTGAGGACTTGTTTTCTAGAATCACTGACTTACTGTGACTTTCTCCTGTTGTATGAAAGGAATAAACCCATTCACAAAGCGCCGTCACTGGAAAACAATCAACTTCAGGGTAGTATGAGTAACTGAATTCCCCTCCAAAAGATGCTACGAAAACACTCATGTTTTTCTTTTTGATTTCAGAAAGCTTTGAAATTAAAATCCCATCTGTACTTTTTTTTCCTTTTTGCAGTGATTTGAAGAGACAGAACATGAAAAAGTATTACGCAATGAAACGTACTCTTACGGATAAACGCAAACATATTTTAATCTCAAATACTTCTTAGTTACAGTAAAAAGCCAGATGTTATACAGGTGTGTTCAAACATTGCAAGCTGTTACATATACATGTTTATAGGGTGAGTGAAATAAAAGTGAGTTTTTCCATAATTACATCAAAAACAAAGTGAAGTTAGTTATTGCGTGTGGAACTGAGTAATTTTTATTAATTGCTACTAGAGGGTGAAGAATAAAAAGATTGTCCAATTAGTTGCATAGTGAAGGAGAGGAAACGTTCACTCGGCGCTCCAACTGCAACATCACCCACTCAAAACAACACACAGGAAATAAGTTATTAGCTAACCTTTCCTTTCTCCCCCCTTCACACAAAAACATACTTAATAAACTTCCATTTCACAGACACGAATCCCATGCATCCTTCCACAGGACGTTCGGAAATCTCTTTCAATTACTTCTATTTTCCAGTATAATATAAAGAAAAAAAAATATCAGCGTCCCTTCTAAATTAAATTAAGAGATCAGAGATAACGTTGCTCCTTGTTGTCCTGGTTCATTTTCCTACACTCTGTAGCTCAGTGAAGCTGAAACGCAGCACGCTAACGTGCACAAAACTGCCACGATTTAGGTCTTAACCTTTTCACGTTGAATCCGAATGAAATTCTGGGTGCGTTTCAGCCCCTTGTTTCTGATGTGACACTGGAAGTGCTGTGAAGCATGGTGGCGTTAGCACACGATGGTTTACATCAGCCAGCTGTCCACTCCACAGGCACACGTGTCCTGGCTATTAGTTTTTTCCCCCTCATAGTTACAAAAAAACAAACCCAAACTCCAAAACAACATTTGATATATAACCCACATCACGATGATGAAGTCCAAACCTCGATACTCTAACCACAGCACACACTGGCCTTTCTGCATCCCACCACCTGCTGCACCACACACATCAGTCAGGAAGTCATCTGGCTGACAGGAGAACGCTTTTCTAAACCGTGTGCGCTAATCTGCATGCGCAGATAAAACAGACAGACTGCAGAGTTTAATTATTGTGCGTTTCACGAACACGGGATTGACCGGACATGGGGCAGCCTTGGGCTGAAGTGCCCTTGAGCAAGGTACTGAACCCCTGACTGTTCCCCGGACGCTCTGGTGTGGCTGCCCATTGCTCCGAGTGCGTGCATTCACTGCTTCAGACGGGTTAAATGCAGAGGATGAATCTCATTCTGCATGTGACAAGGTTTCTTTCTTTCTCTTTTTCGAAAGTGCTGCGAAACACGGTGGCGTTAGCACAGCATGGGTCAAATCAGTATCGCAGGCTTTCCGTCTCCTGTTCACAACACACAAACTCTAAACTCAAGTACAAGAATAGGAGTTTTGATTTATAGCGCCCTCTGCTGCCCGAGAAGCGAATCTCAGAATCTCTTTAACCAACACAAACCCCTTTGTATATAATAAAAAAAAAAAGTCATTCCTTGTGACTTGTCTGATGAGTCCAGGACAATGTAAACATACAGTAATTCCAAAAGAGCAAGACATCACTCTTAAAACAAAAAGAATTGCACTTTTACATGAGTAGTGAAACAAAAAGCTTCACTATTAGAAACAAGAAGCTAGTTTATAGATACACAGGGTTAGTCAAAATTATCGGAACACCAATGGATGAATTTTTTTATTCTTATTTTAATTCAAAATGGTCCTGTTTCTCGCTGGTTTTTGGGTGTTGAACACGATGGTGAACAGGTTGAGACCGTCCTGTAAATCTTCTTGCACATATGATGCATGTTTTGTGAATAAATGGTTTCTACCATTTAAGTGTTCACATAATTTTGACTAACCATGTATTATTTAAAAAAAAAAAAATTGCCCACAACTGTAATGCTTTAAAGATGATAAAATACAGCTATTTTTCGGTGTTATTCCTTAAATATCAGAAAAGTAAATGAAATTACAAACTCAAAGAGAAGAGAAAACAAAAAAAGGTAAATACTGCTCTCTCCGAGTCAGCCGTCTCTTGTTAATCCCGAGCGTCAGGACTAATGTAAAGTTTGAAGCACAAGATAAACAAGCTGGCAGTAGAAAGAACTTCTTCAGCTTCACGCGAAAGAAAAAACACCCATAAAAAAGTCTCAACAAACGTAAGATACTTCAAGGCGGGTAACGTTATGGATTAACGTGTCTGGGGCTAGAGGTTAGAGATCGGCTTATAGGAGGAGGAGGAGGAGTCAGATCAGCTCCTGCTCCGCCTCCTGGTTCTCCGTTTTTGACCTTTTTCAGCTGAAAAATTTCCATACCTGAAATTTCGCTGCATCCCTTATAAAAACACCTTACTATTATTAGCTATATAATAGCTAATAACGTGAGCTAATGTTAGCTAGGTCAAAAACATGATATATTTCACATTAACGAACTCTGTATATTCTCTGCTTACCTTGTATTTTGTTTCAAGCGTCAAAATCGGGTCATGGTACGATACGAAATGAGCACCGAAGAAAACTTTACAAACGTGAGAGGATGGGGAAGGGGGCGGGGCTTCCAGGATGTCCTGAATTATGAGACAGTTCTAAACATCTTCGCGACTATCAACCACTCCGGCTTTATAAGTCGAAGAAGGCTGGTCTTTTTGCGTAGAGCGATCATTCGTTCTAGTGTCCTGGAATATCACTACGCAAAACACGTGAAAGTTGGCACGTGCGTTGGTGCGAACCGGTTTAGGACAGGACCGGCCCGGACTAGCACGAGTTACAGCCTGTGGTTTGGCTTTAAGATGGATAGAAAGTTACTTTAAATCTCCTAAAGATGATCTTAAATAAACCAAGATAACCTCTTTAATCCGCACCACATCTGGAGCGTTCCTGTTGTCGAAAATAAATAAATCTAAACCGGAGCCGTTGGATTTGTTAACCAATCAAAACCGAGGCACTTCTGGGTTTATTTTGGGCTACGTTCATTTTCAGCAGTTCTGAAACCGTAGCCTCGTGTCAGAAATGATGAATTATACAGAGTTGGAGCTTTTATACTGGATTTATAGGAACGTTCTAGGAAAGTGCACAGATCACACAACATCAATGTCTCTTCTCAGGACAGTAAGACAGACAAGAACTGAAGTTTGGTACGCGACAGATGCGGTACACGGAGATCATTCAGAGACGTATGCGTGCTTCACTTGGTTATTATTCGGAGCCTGACACTGTATTAAAAAAAAATGGAATTAAGGACGTCTCTGGTGGTCTGTAGAGGAAACAGGATACACATGAGATCAGGGACATCACTGCAGGAACTCGGAAACGTTCCGCGGCAGTGTTTTAGTGCTTAAATGTCACAATGAAGAGGTGCGCTCGCCTCAGAAATGGTTGTCTTCCCAAAAGGCGGGACGTCACTTCCTGCAGCATGGCTACTGAGTGAAAGCCACGTGCTGTCGAGAGGAAAAGCGCAGCGGGAGAGTTCACTGCAGGCAGCAGGACGGGCCGTCAGTGGTGGAGCAGCAGCAGATGGAGGAACCCATGGCTTTGGGAGGAATGAGGTCTAGATCCTCGTCGTCTGGGATCTCATCCAGTCGGTATCCGTCTTTTAGCAGCTGTCGGCTCAGCTCTGGATGAATCTATAGAGAGAAAAAAAAAAAGGATATAATGAACAGAAATCCGATCTGTATCTAATTACTGGATTATTCCATACTATACACCAGACTCCACGATCGCTCCGATTAAAATATACTAGTATACACACACACACACTATATAGATTATAGAAAATCCTACATGCTGATTGGTCAAGAAATTCGCACCATTTCTCAATAATCACCTCGAGTGACTTGCAATATATAACGGCTGATCGCTTCGTCACCGTAAGTGAAGAAGAATTACAAATGACGAAAGAAAACGCTGTTCCTAAAAGCACTAAAGATGCTTCGAAGTTTGGTCTAAAACTATTTAAAAAGTAAGGTAGGATTGTGATTTATTTGATCGATTTCAAAACAAAGTATTTTATGTGACTCAGCGTAGATAAGTGACAAAAATCTACACCGCACCATTTGAAGTTTGAAAAATGATTATTCCCCCCCCAATAAACACCTGTGGATTTATATTAAAACAATTATCTGCCTCAGTGAATAATTTTTAATTAAAGCTACACCACCTTTCAGATTTTTCACATTTAGGTCTCATCTCATCTCATTATCTCTAGCCGCTTTATCCTGTTCTACAGGGTCGCAGGCAAGCTGGAGCCTATCCCA
>JAPEKM010000025.1:62292970-62303949 GCA_027575975.1 Cathorops multiradiatus
CAGAGGGGTAATCTGCCACTACCATTTGCGCCCCTGGCCTGTGGACCACTTCAAACCTCAAGTGCTGAAGGGCTAGATACCAACAAGTGATCTGTGTGTTGGCAATTTTCATGTGGTGGAGCCACTGGAATAAAACTTGGTTGGAACAGAGTATGAATGGGCATCCTAACAGGGAGTACTGGAGAGTGAGGACTGCCCACTTGATAGCCAAACACTCCTCCTCTGTGGTGCTGTACTTTGACTCATGCATCAAAAGCTTTTGGCTGATGTACAGCACTGGATTCTCCTCACCTTCCACCACCTGGGACAAAACTGCCCCCAGCCCTTTGTCTGATGCATTGATCAGTAAAACAAAAGGGAGAGAAAAGTCAGATGAATGCAACAGTGGGCCCTCACACAAAACCACTTTAACTTGAGCAAAAGTCCATTTCCACAGCTCCTTCCACTGGACTGGACCTGGTGCCCCCCTTTTAATGAGGTCAGTCAGTGGGCTGGTGATGTGTAAAAAATTAGGCACAAACCACCTATAATAGACAACCAGCCCCAGCCTCGCCCTCTTTTTGGTCTTAGATCTCAGGCAAACCGCAATTACTGCAGTCTTATCAATTTGGGGACACACCTGCCCATGACCCAAATGGAAGCCCAGATAATGTACTTCCACCCACCCAATTGTACACTTCTTCAGGTTTGCCATGAGTCCCACATGTCTCAGCGACCTCAGGACAGCCCTTAGATGTTGTAAATGCTGCTGCAGTCATTACTATAAATAATAATATAATCTGAAGAGGCAGTGGCAGATGCACTTTGGGGCCAGATGATTCTGTCCATGAAATGCTGGAAATTTCACTTGGGCCCCAGACAACTCAAATAGAAGAGTGACAAATTGGTGTAAACCCAACAGAGTGGAAAAGGCCTTTGTATTTATTTCTTTTAACAAGATAATGGAGTAAAGGGGATCTGCCAATAGCCCTTTGTCAGATCCTGTGTCAAATAAAAGCTAGCTGCACCTAACTGATTAAAGAGTTCATCAATGTGAGGCATCAGATATACAGTATGTCTAATTTAGACACTGCATTGACTTTTCTCTAGTTTACACAGAACCAGACCATCCCATCGGTCTTGGGAACTAACTTTACTGGGCTGCTCCAATCACTGTGAGACTCCTCAATTACCCCATGTTGAGCATTGCCTTGAGTTCATCCTGAACCACATTTTTCTTGTGTTCTGGGAGCTGATATGGGTGGCTGCACATCACCACCCTTGGGGGAGTCTCTATGTGGCACTCTATGAGGTTAGGGTGACCAGGAATGGGGGAAAACATCTGTAATTCTTCCTGCAACCTGATTACCTGTGTTCTCTGGGATGGCAAGAGGTGGTTTTCATAGGGGTCCAATGTGAATTGGGTCATGCCTTTTGGACTTACCCCTGGGACCAGCTCCACCCTCTCAGGAATTACCATTGCCAGAGCCACAGGAAACTCCTCTCTGCATGGTTTCAGGAGATTGAGGTGGTAAATTTGATGTGCACCAACCCATCCATGTGCCTGACCACATAATCGAGTTCCCCAATTTGCCATGTGACCTCAAATGGCCCTTGCCTCTTGGCAAGTAATTTTGAACTTGACATGGGGAGTAAATTGAACACTTTATCTCCCAGTGCAAATTCCTTTAGCTGTGTCCCTCTGTTGTAAAGGCAGGATTGACATTCTCGTGCCTGGAGCAAATTCTCCTGGGTTAGGTGAATCAGTGTGTGAAGTTTTGCTCTGAGGTCAAGAACATACTGAATTTCATTCATGCTTTGTGAAGGTCCCTCCTCCCAACTTTCTCTAATGACATCCAAGACACCATGGGGATTTGTGTTGGGGGAAAAAATATAACATGCTGAAACCCAGAACCTGAAGCAACAGAAGAAATAGGTTTTATTCAATCATGCAAGATAAGGCTCTAACTAGAAAAGAGATAATGTTTCTTCAGTGAAGAGCACATTTCCTCCCTTTTGTGCTCTCTTTGTAGCCTGAATATGTGAAAACCTTGAAGCTGAGTGGATGCAAACATTATCTAACAGATACTGAGTGAATACAACCAGTCTTGTGTACACACACACACACACACACACACACACATATTTGAGGACAAAAATCTTTATGCTTAGATGGTAAAAATTACACATTTAAACAGACATTTAAAATATTCTTAAGCCTTTGGAGTTGAGAGGTTCGCTGGTGAAGCTCAGCAGGTTTAGAATGAGTAGGTCATTTATTTAGATAAATTTCTTCATGAGTTTTTTTTTTTTTATCATGCAAGCATGATAAACATATTGACAGAAACTGTATACTTTACACTTTCCTATGTGCCCACTGCCAAATCATATTATAGTTTTTAAATTACCTAAATTAGATGAAACATAAAACTTGTTACCTTCCTCAGTCATACCAGAGTCGGAGCACTGAGTGCGCAAGTATGCATTCATAAAAGACTATTCGCATGGTAACGGCATTATAATTACTTTCACTCTTTCGGTTTCCATTGGTTTCTCTTTCATGGTGGGAACACCCACCATAAACAGGATAAAATCTGTCAGACATAGTTCAGGCTATTTGGAGGTAAAACTTGTTGTGAGATGGCACACGGGTTTTATGCACTTCAGATGATTCAGGACAGCGATTCAATTCATGATCCATTTCACGATTCAAGACAGTGATTCAATTTCAGGACAGCGAATCAATTCATGATTCAGTTCATGATTCAGGACAGCAATTCAGTTCAATATTGAGAACTGCGACACTGATGATAAACAATGTCTTTTTTTTTTTACTTCAACTCGATCCAGCCAAAGATGAGTGGATGTAAAAGTCCCTGATGTGGGTGGAGCACAGAAGCACAGCAGGCGGGAGTTGATGTTCACACACACTATTTTTCTTATTTTCTTTGCCTTTCAGCTTTATTCACACACAATCACAAACACAACACACACACACATGTTCTGGTCAGGAGAGCCCCTCTTCTCTGCTCTCCTACTCCTTTTATGCTCTGCCATCCCTGCAACAAACATACACACACATTAATTGACAATAGGTGTAATGACTTGGCCACTCACCTTCCCCAAACCTACCCTCCATTCACAAACTGACACTTGGTCACACCCCCACTGCCACATAACCCCACCACCCGACTCAGGACGGGGAGCTATCCAGCCTGCAGAGGACTCCTTTCCTGATGGCACAGGAAGTCTGCCACCACCATCTGTGCCCCCAGCCTGTGGACCACCTCGAACTTAAATGACTGGAGGGTGAGATACCAATGGGTGATCCACCCATTGGCATCATTCGTGCGGTGGAGCCACTGGAGGGGTGCGTGGTCTGAACAGAGAGTAAAAGGGTGCCCCAGCAGGTAACATCAGAGGGTGAGGACTGCCCAATTGATGGCCAGGCATTCATTTTCAATGGTGCTGTACTTGCTTTCATGCATTGAGAGCTTGCAGCTGATGTACAGCACAGTTTGTTTTGTTTTTATTAGATCCCCATTAGCTTTTGCTTATAGCATTAGCTATTCTTCCTGGGGTCTTTTCAATTAATCATTGACAATTACAAGATATCAGCCACTTAGAGTGGCGGCAAACATAACATAGGTTACATGATATTCTTCCTGTGGTCCTTCTAATTAACCATTAACAAATATCAGCTACACAGAGTGGTAGTAAACATGAAATCCATATCTACTTAATAAGGAAAGAAACAACAAAAATACAATAATAATACAAGGAGAAAATAAATAACACAAATGATACCTGGTGTGTTACAAGACGCAATGACATAAGAGACAAAGACAGCACAAAAAGGAGAAGAAAAACGAACAGCTACACTACACAAAGTTACTATTCATATAATATTTTTTGATTTGCACTTTGAAAGCATGAATATTTAACTTCGTAATGTTATTAGGTAGTGTGTTCCATTGATGCATTGCCCTGTAAGTAACTGAGCGTTGCATTGCTGTGCTGGAGCTGGGTAGGGTGAAGCACCCACCAACTGCATGTCTTGTAGAATGTGTATGGACAAGTGAACTAAAACACAACTTTCTATATATTATCAGAGGTGATTTTGTAATAATGACATTTTTAATAAAAACCATAAGTAGAGACAAAAGCCTATTTCTTACATTTAACCAACCCAGCGTTTTGTGCATATTAATTACATTTGTTCTCCAATTACACGAAAGTGCTACTCTTGCTGCTTTATTCTGGACCAACTGCAATTTCCTTATATTACTACAAGATGTAGAGGACCAGACAAAAGAACAGTAATCCAGGTTTGATAATACCAGAGCCTGGATTACTTGTTTAGCAAGTGTGTGTGTAAAATACTTAGCACATCTTTTTATTATTGATAGTGCATTTCCCATCTTAGTGACAACCCTTTGTACGTGTTTATCCCAAGATAATTTATTGTCAATTATAACACCTAAAAGTTTAACTTCTTCTACTTGTTGTATCACTGTATTATTTATTGCTATGTTCAACACTGGTTTAGAACTCAACGAGTGATTAGTACCAAGTACCATACAATTAGTCTTAGACACATTTAGTATCAGTTTATTTTTATTAATCCAGTCTACAACTTTCGTTGTCTCACTTACTAGTTTTTCATTTAAATCATCCACAGTTGCTGCAGCTAAATATATAGTGGAATCGTCAGCGTACATTGAAATATTAGCCTTAGTTAATACCAGGGGTAGGTCATTAGTAAATATAGAGTAAAGAAGAGGGCCTAAGCAGCTACCCTGAGGCACCCCATGCTTCACCGGTATGATGTCTGAAAAGCTTCCATTAAAATAAACCATTTGTTTCCTGTTACATAGATAGCTATTGACCCAAAATAGAGCTGACTCAGTGAAGCCATAATATTTTAATTTTTCCAACATAAGCTCATGATTAAGAATATCAAATGCTGCAGAAAAATCCAAAAGAACAGCACCTATAATGTGGCTCTGATCTATTCCCTGCAACCAGTCATCCACCATTTGTGTTAAAGCTGTAGCAGTTGAATGTTTACTCCTGTATGCATGCTGATAATAGGTCATCAATTCATTTTTAAGAAAATAACTCTGAATCTGTTCATGAGCAATTTTCTCTGTTATTTTACTTAAGATTGGCAACAAACTAATGGGTCGACTGTTTGTCTCGGAGAAAGGCAATCTATTATTTTTTGGTAAAGGCACAACTTTGGATATTTTCCATAATTGTGGAAATGTACTTTCCTTGAAACATAGATTAATAATGTGTGTAACCATTGGTGCTATAAATGCAGTAATGGGTTTAAGGAGCTTTACATCAAGATTATCAGCTCCAGAAGGCTTGTCTTTACATGACATTAACAAAAGTTCAATTTTAGCAACACTGACATCTCTAAATTCAAAAATACAGTCTTTGCCCTCCATAAGCTGCGATATCAGTCTGCCAGATAGTTTTCCACCTTCAGACTGTGAGGCAATACTACTTTCTAACTTGTCTATTTTTGTCATGAAATAATTATTTAAATGATTAGCAATTTCGACTGGCTTCGTAAGAAAACCCTTCTCCGTCTCTAAGTAGGATGGTGTAGGTTTTGTATATCCTCTTACCAAGTTGTTCAATGTTTTCCATAAATGTTTACTGTCATGTTTAACAGCATTAATTTTTATTTCATAGAACAATTTCTTTTTCTTCCTATTCAGTTTAGTTACAAAGTTTCTCATTTTACAATAAACTTGCCAGTCAGATTTAAGACTTGATGAAATTGCTAACCTTTTTGCCTTGTCCCTCTCTTTCATATATTCTTTTAGTTCTTCATCCAACCAAGGGGTGTTCACATTTCTTACTGTAAACTTTCTTACAGGTGCATGATGGTCAGCCACTTCTGTGAGTGTTTTGTTGAAGACGTTAAGTGCTTCCTCTGGATCTTGTTTTAAAAACACTTCTGACCAGCCAGCGTTTTTTATGTCTTTGATATATGAATCAATATCAAAATGCTTAAATGATCTTCCATTAAGGATTTTAACACCAGGTTTGGGAACTTTTGTTTTCCTTACGATTGCTACAAGGTTATGGTCACTGCAACCAGTAGGGACAGATATAGCAGTGGAGCAGACCTCAGGTGAGTTTATATATATATGGTCGATACATGTAGCAACTTTAGTGCCATCACTCTTAAAACTTATTCTAGTCGGTGTCCTTACAGTCTGTGAAAAACTGCAAGCGGCACATACATTCATAAGTTTTGTTTTCATTGAACAACATGGAGAGTTCCAATCTATATTCATATCACCCAGAAAGTACACTTCTTGATTTGTGTTACTTACGCGATCCAGCAAATCACAAATTGAGTCTAAATAACTGCTATTGGCATTAGGGGGTCTATAACAGCATCCTATTAATATTGGCTTAATATGTGACAAGTGAATTTGTAACCAGAGAACTTCCATATCTAGTGACATCAAATCACACCTTATTGTGACAGGTATATGACTTTGAATATAACAAGCCACACCTCCGCCATTTGCATTCCTGTCATTTCTGTAAACATTATATCCACTGATCATCAATGATGAATCCTCAAACGTATCATCCAAATGAGTTTCTGACAAGGCCAATATATGTAGAGCATTACTGATCAATATATCACCAACTTCAGTTAATTTATTCCTAATGCTACATATATTAAGATGGGCAATTCTCAAACCTTTCTTAGGCAACTTATCAAACATAACCATTTGACAGATAAGATCAACTCATCTTCATCACAGGGGTAACTTGATTTTTTACCTAAACCTATAACATAGACGAACATAGACAGATACCCATACACTAAGTGGACACATATAACATACTCTATATGACAAACAAAATCCATATTAAAGTCTCTGCAAATAAGAATAGTCTTCCTCTTACTTGCAAGCATGCTTTCGACCCATGCTGTAAACACATTAATGTTTGTCCCTCTGTATATACAACTTGTGATGATACCTCTTGATATGCAGTCTTCAATAGCGAAACAATCTATTAAATTGTCCATCATTGCTGTCACACCAACCAAGTCTTTTGACGGATCATAGTTCAGGCCATAGTCCGCATGAATTGTGTCTATAATCGGTCTATTGTCTTTTAAGTATTGAGAAAGAGTGAGTGTCAGTGTCATGGTAAGGGGGTGTGGTCGCGTTTACAGATACTCACTCAACTCCTCCATGTTTCTGATCACAAGTACTTTTGCATCCTCCGGCGTTCCATTTAATTTAATGAAGACCTTACAGTTCCATGTCCATGTTTGTTGAATTTTCTTTTCTCTCCTTAGATCCCGTGCCTTTTTAGCTATTTCCGCATTACGTTTTGTCAGGTGGTCATTCATATATACATTAGTTCCTTTCAATTTCTTGCCTTGTTTCAACAGCTCCGTTTTGTCTTTCCTGTTCACAAATCTCAACAGCACAGTTGTTTCCTTAGGGCTGGTTGCTTCTTTCGCTTTGCCGGTGCCAGCTTTTTTCTTTGGCAAAGTATGGCATGCCTCGATGTTACTGATGTTCAATTCAATTCCATTCGACTCCATGAACGCAGCGACCTGTTGCTCTGTGGAGCTTGCGTCTTTCTCCTCCGAGGCCGCGTCGCTCACTCCTGGTTCAACCGCCCGCGCGTATGATCTTGGTCTGATGTTCAGTCCGGTTATGATAACATCATTCATCCTAGTATATTGCTCCAGGTGTTCTAAGTCCTCGACCCTGTTTTCCAGAGTCGAGGTCAGTTTTTCCAGGGCCTTAATTTTCTCGTCTTTTCTTTTAATTTGTTCCTGCATTTCTTCTAGTTTTCCCACCAGATCCAGAATCCTCGCTTGTTGTTCTTTGACAGCTGCCACTTCTGAAATCAACTTATCGAGTGATTGTTTCAGTTCCAAGTTGGAAGGCATCTTGATTTGGCTTGTTGGTGCTCTGCACCAGCTGATGACACACACAGTTATCCCTTGGCGTTTCCAATCGAACTCATCACTGCGCTCTTTAACAGTTCACGATATTACACCATAATATTTCAATCAGGCGCAAGATAACTTTAAATAATAGCAAATAAGGAATCGGAGAGGAGCCGTGAGGCTACTCTACCTGCACACAGGAAGCGCCAAGTCTGACATCCGGGTCTGACATCCGGGATGGTCAAGCGCCAGTCATTATTTGTATCGGCATGATTTTATGCATCATACTGCTGTCAAGGGATTGGCTGATTAGAGAACTGCATAAAACAGTAATAAAGTGGCCGATGAGTGTATGTAATGTTTGCTTTTGATACTTGCTGTTCTCTTAAAGATGGTTTTCAGTCAAGTAGAGCATAATCCATGACTTAAGCATCATGTTATTGACTGGAAAGGAACAACCTGCTACTGAACAAGTCACTAAGTTTCAAACCTCATATTATCAGGTGTCCCTGTGTACATCAGTGCAAAGTAAAGATAGAAATACTCCGGCTCAGAACATTCTAGCGTTTCCATGCACTGCAGATTTGCCTTCAGTGTCAGAGTCCTGTACCTTGCTCATTTGCACTATTCTGCACTACCTCACCTTAACAGCTTTTGGTTTGTTTACTGCTTATTTCATGTTTACCTACTATACCTCAAGTGCCCTTGACTGTTTATTTGCATCAATTTACGTGTGTGTGTGTGTGTGTGTGTGTGTGTGTGTGTGTGTGTGTGAGTGTTTAGTCTATGTTTAGTTCCTATCTAGAGTGTTTATACTGTTTATTTATGAGTGTTTAGTCTGTCTAGTTTCTATCTAGAGTGTTTATACTGTTTATATTGTTTGAGTGTTTAGTCTATGTCTAGTTCTTATCTATTTGTTTGGGGTTTTTTTTCAATTATTCTGTTTTATTATTGCATTGCCTGTTTGCATCGTGGGTCAGAGAGGACTGAAATTTCATCTGTGCTGTATGTCGCGCATGTATAGCATATTGGACAATAAAGTTGACTTGACTTGAGAGTCAATCTTTATGAATTTAAAGCTGACCAAAATGGAGCTTCTTCTGAGTCATAAATTAAAGTAACTGTCCTGCTAGCAAATGTAAGAACCTTAACGTTAAACATGAAAAGAGGCGTTTTGTAACGAAAGCAGACTCACCCGCTGGTAAAGAATTCTTGTGTCGAAATAATGTTCTGGGTGTCCCAGGGACACTAGAAGGCCTTTCCCATGTAGTCTCTGCAACAGAGTGGAAGAATGGGAGAATGTTTCCAGCAAATTACATCAGTTAAACAGAGTGCTGTGATGGACGCGAATGTTACACGCATGCATTGGAGCAAAAGCAATCTAGATAGTCTAAACACCCTTTTAAAGTGGTTTGCACAGCTTGAACTGACCGAGTTGTGATGAATCCTGAATTGAGTAGAGTGTATTAAGGACTGGTTTGCGACATAAATCTGACCTTGGTTGTTCTAGTTCACACTGGCTCAGATATCTCCAGTACACAAACTGATCCAGCAGAGTGAACACGAGAATAAAATAAAAGCCAGAGTGAAGCAAGACTGATAACGTTATCTACACGGCTTTGTGCAAAGCTCTGATGCACGTCTCTTTCAGTGCTCTCCAATAGAGAAAGCAAAGCCCAAGCCATCGGTTTAGCACGACTGTCATGCACGGAGAAGAGATTTGGCACTGTGGACTCGAGATCTTTCAGAAATGATTTACTATGTCATCAGAGGGCATTCATCATATGACTTTTCCTCTCCGCTTCTTTCAGTTCGTTCATAATGAGGCAATCGATGCTATAAAAGGCATCAGTGAAACTGGTTATGATAATGTAATTGCCTGCAGAATGCTAATATAGAGAAGACATGTTTTCCTTCTCATAAACGTCAATAACGTTATGTAACTCTAATTAGCATGTCAACGATGCCGTTCTGATTAGGTTTATTCTGTTTGATAATGCACAACCGATCCTAAATCGTTCCTCCTGTCACTTTCCTCCGTCTGGCTTGGAAGTCAATGGGCCACTTTAGATACTGTGAGTATTCATCATCGGAAAATCGAAGCATAGAAAAGACGAAAGTCTATGTAGAATCAGTCAGTGTCTTTGGAAATGTAATGAAAGATATTTTTTTAATGCATGCAGATCATTTAATAATCTGTGACTCGGAACGGGTTACCAAGCAACAAGCATCTGCACTAAACATAAATCAAATGATCTCGTTCAATCTTGTTCTCATCCTACAAGAAGACAGCGGGGCCAAGATTCCACATCGATGTCCTCCAACCTCTTTTCTTATTTGATTGATTTTCTTCAACAAGAAGGAGGAAGGATATTACGTACTTCGGGTCTCTAACAAAGAAATGGAAGATGCTGTAAATATTGCCCTAGTTATGTCGAGTTATGAAGTCCATCTTTTATTTATCGCCATCTGTAACATCACTGGCTGTGGTTCCTGCTGCTCCTGCTGACAATTTACCCAAAGGCATAGCCTTCATTTTTTTTTTTTTTGTTGATCATAAGCAATTTCACCATCTGACATTTCCAAAAATGTGTGTCATTTCATGTGGCATTTGTTAATATCTATGGGATTCAAACAGCAGCCTACTTATTCATGCGTATTTATGCGCTAGAAGAAACATTTAAATTCAGATATGTACAGTAGCAGTCAAAAGTCTGGACACCCCTACTCATTCATAGGTTTTTCTGGATTTGGACTATTTTCTACATTGTAGAACAATACAGAAAACTATGAAATAACATCTGGACTATGTATGGAATTATGTGGTAAATAAAAAAGTGTGGCGGCATGGTGGTGTAGTGGTTAGCGCTGTCGCCTCACAGCAAGAATGTCCTGGGTTGTGGCTGGTGAGGGCCTTTCTGTGCGGAGTTTGCATGTTCTCCCCGTGTCCGCGTGGGTTTCCTCGGGGTGCACCG
This sequence comes from Cathorops multiradiatus, assembly GCA_027575975.1. NCBI lineage: Eukaryota > Metazoa > Chordata > Actinopteri > Siluriformes > Ariidae > Cathorops > Cathorops multiradiatus. Next base: position 62,303,876 of record JAPEKM010000025.1, read on the forward strand.
GTTTCCTCCACAGTCCAAAGACATGCAGGTTAGGTTAACTGGTGATTCTAAATTGACCGTAGGTGTGAATGTGA
>JAPEKM010000025.1:62321294-62333416 GCA_027575975.1 Cathorops multiradiatus
GCAGCAGGTTCAAATCCAGAACCTGCTTGCTGTGAGGTGACAGTGTAAAGCAATGCACCGTCATACCATCCAGTGTAGATTGTATGCAAGAAAACACTTAGAATTAGCATTGCATGTACCTGTCTTTTCTCTCCAGCCCACACTATATCTCCAACATTAAGGACAAACTGTTGTCCACTTGGAAGAGAGGCATCGTAATAACCCACAGTCTTAAACACCACTTCTCCATTGAGCCCTCGTTGCCAGTTGACCACATCATATTTTGCAGCTGTTGCCCCATTGCTGTCAAACCAAACTTGTTCTCCTAATTTGTTTGTAAAATTTACCTTTTTTAAAGCCTCAACAACCTTTACAGGGAAAATAAAAGCAAGTCTAAATTTCAATTTATAATAATATTAGTCATGGATATAGCCTGATTTGCTTCTTTTCTCTTTTCTTACCTGCCATGGTTGTATTATTTTGTCTTTCTCACAACTCTTGATGTTTGTGCATCCCAGCAGATTGTGTAGAGAATGTGCTACAGCATAAACTGCATTGTAGAGATTTGTTGAAAATCTCTTTCCTGATATATCATGACTGTAGTTTTTAAATTGAATAAGATCTTCATATTTGATGCAGTGATTTTTTGGTTGAGAAATGTTCCCCTCTGTATTCAAGCAAGGGAGTTCTGTTTGCCAAAATCCACTGACTGCGTAGTCAGCTAAGCCACCTATGTTCAGTTTTCCCACATCAAAACCAATGGCTCCTGCCAATATGTCATAACTTGCTGGTGTTACTAATTCGGCAGCAGAAATCCATGCCTCAACACCAATCATCTGGTAGCCAGTGACATTCTTTAGAATAAGCTGGTCTGTTAGAATCTTCATTTCACCATAGGTGAGAAATGCAATAATTACTTTGGCAGTGCCTTTCTGAATTATGTCAGCCACTTTTACTATTTTCACAGTATCTGTCCTGGCAAACTTAACAGAGTACTCAACACATATTCCCTCCTCTTTGGCAGCATTCAGAAAAATGGCCATTCCACTGTTGCCATAGTCATCGTCACTGTTCACAGTTCCCACCCATGACCACCCAAAGTGCTTGACCAAATATATCAATGCTCTACTCTGGTAGTAGTCACTTGCTATGGTCCTAAAGAAAGAGGGATAGTCTTTTCTGTTGCTCAGACATTCACATGTGGCAGCATGACTTATCTGAGAAGAGATGGATAGTTTTAAAACCGATAAAGCCTTTAAAAAACAGGAAAAGCTTTTTTACACTGTTCATAGCTAAACAAATTTCAACAGACTAGCATCTAACTAAAATCACAAAAGAACATTATAATCTGTGAAAACATTTTTGTTTAATTTTACAAGAAATTATGTATACTATCAATATAAAATGTTGCTATGATGTACTCACTGCACCATTGGAAGAACAATATGTAAATATAATTATTTACTTTTCGAAACTGCACTACAATGAAGATCATATTCTCCTGTATATTTCACATGTTTGGAAACTATTGAATTAATTGTTATTAAACAATTATTAAAATAATTATTTCTTACCACTGGGATTTTAAAGGGTCCAATTGTTCTTGTGAGTGCTATTGTCGGAGTAGAAGCTGACTCCCCTATGATGGCTTGTACTTCTGCTTGTCCAGAGCAGGTACCATTTGCTCTTATGTCCATACCATTCATCAACGCCATGGCTGCTTTCATAGATAACAAGCTTGAGATATAATTGTCATAAATCCTGTAACCAACTGAAATATTTGGGAGCAAACTGCTACTTTTGTTGATCTCATCAATTGCAAAAGTCAGAGTCTGAGCAGAACGTAACTGTCTGAGGTTAATTCTACAAATATGCATAAACATAAACGAATTCAGAAAAAACTTTTTTTCATGTTATGCTCAATATAAGACATACAATGCAGAAAAACAGAAAAAAATACTATTTTCTAAAATTATGTGAATGTTTAAACCTCAACAAACCTCATGCAGATTAAAGGTGGAGGTTTTACAGTATATGCCAGTGACTGCATCTGTCTACATGTATGTACTGAAAAAATAGCCCCAATTATCACATCTCCATCTTTAGACAGCAGAGGATCCTCTGGGTTTTCCAAAATGTGGCAAGTTTCTCCTTTTGCCAGGCTAAGAGTCAGGAGCTGTACAAGGAATAACATCACAAAATGTGTCCAATGTTTTTGCAGGCTTATTCCTCAACAGATATATTATTCACACATTTATAAACATCCTGTAGCTCTTATGGGTGTGACCATTCACTATGGACAAATCAGAGAGCTGGTGAGTTTTGTGATGTCATGAAGGGACAGAATTTATGGACAGGATGGAACCTGCAAATCTCTATTATGTCCAGCAGCAATTCTATGTTTATCAATGCATACATTAAAAATTGTATGGTTCTCCATCTAGAAACAAATAACCTAAAAAAAAAAGCAAATTTCAACCCCCTCAAAAAAAAATCATAAACCAACATTCAAACACCAGCTGGGAAAAATAACTGCACCCTTCCTACTTCCACAATTATTACATGAGTAATTAGAGGTCAGGTGTTACTAAATAAATGTACAAGATTAGTCAATCATCAAGGAGTGTGACTACCGCTATAAGAGTAGATCTTTTGAAATTTTGATTTTCTGGAGGCATTTTTTTTTGGCAAACATGGCATGTGTGTCATACATGTGTGTCAACATCATGTCAAGAAGTTCAGTTCAGTTTCTTAATATTGTATATACAAAATGAGGGGAAAATGCTGCCATGGAGTCTAAACCAGTCAGGAAACTCCTCCAGACATGTGCCAATGACCACCAGTGCCAGCACAAAGATCTCATCCTGCTGTCTATTGAACAGGGGCAGTGCTTCCAGGCCCTGCTTGAGGCCCAGTTGAAAGGCCAGCAGGTGATGCAGAGCTTGGTCCAGTCAGCAGGTACTCCAGCCATTACTCCTGCAACCAGCATTTCCATTCAGTTGTTCAAGATGGGGGCCATAGGACAAGCCAGAAGCCTTCCTCAAGCTGTTTGATCATGTTGCAGAGGCAAGCTTGTGGCCAACCTCACTGAGGGCAGCCCACCTATTACTGCTCCTTAAAGGGGAAGCACAGCTCATGGCTCAGCAGCTCCCAGCCACCAGCGTGCTGGAATACCTGGGCCTGAAGCAGGCCATGCCGCAATGGATTGTCCACAGCCAGAAGAGCATCATTACACTGGTCTATTGTGGGGTCAGCCACTTGTTTATTTCATGCAACAACTCCAGGACACCAGTTCATAGTGGCTGCTGGCAGGTGAGTGTGACATGGAGGATGTTATCAATCATGTGTCACTGGAGCAGTTCATAACCCAACTGTTGAGCGACACCTCAACATGGATCCAGTGTCACTGGGCACATCACTGGAGGAGGCAGTCCAGTGGGCTGAGGACCATTTAATGGCATTTCTGGGAGCAGGCATTCCTGCAGCTTCTCTTCCTCTATCTCTTGCTCTCTTCCCCTCCTTCCCCTTGCCCCTGCCCTACCCTAGCTCCACATAAATGGGGGCCAATTCCCCTGACACCAGCTCCCCAAACTCATGTCTTTCCTTGTGTCTTCTCACCAACCTCCCCTTCTGTGTCTGTGCTGCTGCTAACCCCCTCTCTCTCTCTCTCCACAGGTGGATTGGTCTGTACCCACCAAAACCAGGAGCAGGTCCAGGCAGGTCTGTCGATGTAGCAGAAAGGCTGGGACTTCCTTGTATCTGCATTTCTCTGAAGAGGCTGGGATTCTGATTTGTATTCCTAGTGTGTCATGGGCTTCCCCTGTTCAAGCAAGAACTTCCCACATCTTTTTGAGTATTCAAGGGGGTACACATCAGGATTTTGGTGGATTCTGGTTGTAATCAGATTTCCATGCATTAAAGCCTCACTAAGTGTGGGGCACTGGGAAATGCATGATTGTTGAAGGTGAGGTAAGTATATGGGGATGTTCACAAATATCTGCTAATGCCTGTCGTTATTCACTTCCGTGGAGAAAAGCATAGTGTGGAGGCGATGGTTTGCCTGACCCTCACTCATCCACTTGTCCTGGGGACAGATTGGCTGGGATTTAGTACACTAATAAAAGAGGTAGGAGTGGATGGGTCCTGCAGTAGCATGTCATGGGGATATTGCATGGCAACTTAGGCTGGGGAGGTGGTCCCAGGGCCATCCACATCATCTCTACATTATGAGTACATGGAGAGGGGGGGGGACACTGTCCCCCCAATCTTTGGGGAATGCTGTGGATTTCCCATGAGAGCAGACATGACATGAGACTCTGAGGCAAGCTTTTGACCAAGTGAGAAAAATCAATGGCCAAAACCTCCAGCCTAACATTGCGCTTTCCTTTTTGTATTTCTCCATTATTAAGGACAGGTTATATCAAGTGATGCAGCACACTCAAGCTAAGAAATAGATGACATAGTTGTTGGTCTTCAAGAGCTGTAGGGAACTTTTATTCCATCCAGCTGATCAGAATTTTATGGCCAGGCATTTATGTCAGAATAAAGCACGAAATCATGTCATAGCCCATGTCTATTGGCCAAGGATTAGAGCTGATATCTGCAAGTGATATATAGCTTGTCATAAATGCCAACTAGTAAATGAAATGGCCATGCTAAAGGTGCCATTACACCATCTATCATTAGTTGAGATCCCCTTTGAAAGAATTGGGATGGATATTGTCAGGCCATTAGATTGAGCTGCACAATGGTATTGCTTTGTATTAATCATAGTGGATTATGCAATGCAATACCCAGAAGCTGTGCCTCTTCACAATATTTCTGCATGTAGTGTTGTGGAGGCACTCTTCCACATTATCTCCTGTTTTGGGATTCCAAAAGAAATCCTGACTGACCAAGGCACCTTCTTTATTGTCACATACACTAAGCGAACTGTATGAATTATTGGTGATTAAATCAATTCATACTAGTGTTTACTATCCACAAATGGATGGACTGATTGGATGACTTAAAAGCATGATTTGTAAGTTCACTCACAGGGATGCTAGAAACGGGTATTAGTGGTTAGACCCTTTCTTGTTTGCAGTGCATGAGGTCCCATAAGTCTCCACTGGGTTCTCCCCATTTGAATTGTTATATGGGCACAAACTGTAATGGAAATTTTTAAGTGTTTAAGAAGATTTTAAAAGTCTAAGTTTAAATGCATAATTTCTACCATATAAGCAGAAAGATTTTGTGCTCAAGTGTGTATGAGACTGGTTGCATTTATTTATTATCTGTTAGATAATGTTTGCATGTCCCCAGATTCAAGGTTTTCACATATTCAGGCTATAAAGAGAGCACAAAAGGGAGGATATATGCTCTTCACTGAAGAAACATTATCTCTTTTCTAGTGAGAGCCCTATCTTGCAAGATTGAATAAAACCTATTTCTTCTGTTGCTTCAGGTTATGGGTTTCAGTGTGTTAATTCTTTTTTCCCACTATAATCCATGGTGATGAGGATGGCATATCATGAGTAGCAAGGACTTTTCCAGATCCAAGTTGGGGAAATTATTGCCCAGCAAGTCTGAAGAGCTCTCCAGAGACAGACTGATTCTTTAGAGGATGGGGATCCCCCAATGCCACTGATGTCCACAGACGTGTTGAAAAATAATTGCATGCTTTATTGATATTTTGATGTGCTGTGAAGTAGTACAGTGGCTTTCTGCTGTAAGAGAAGTTGTGGTTTTAAAGAGTTATTATCAACAGCGATAAGAGCAGTTAGCATCCACAAGCATTTTTTTCAGAAAGGTTTTTGGCTTGTTAGAGAAACCTATAGTACCTACTGTTGATGAACAGTTAGTAATAAGTGTAGCTACCTGCAGTATCTGGGACACTGGGATATGGAGATATTGAGCAGACCACCACTCTCTACTGCAGAGAAATAATATTTTGTGAATAATGAGTATAGGTCAGAAAAACACAAGAGCCTGCAGATGATCAGATACCACCAGAGGAGATGCAGAATGGTGGAGGAGCAGCACTGGAACCTGCAGATGATCAGATACCAACAGAGGAGACACAGGATGGTGGAGGAGCAGTACAAGAACCTACAGATGATCAGATATCAGTGGAGGAGATTCAGGATGGTGGAAAAGCAGCACAAGAGCCTGCAGATGACCCTGGTCTTTGGTGGGGTGTAGGAAAAGCTTCTACCCACTTAGAGAACATGTTTACTATTATGAGACAATATTTTTTTCCCCTCCAGCTGGTGTCATTTCAATTAAGTCCATCTGCAAATGGTTAAATGGGAGGTTTGGGATTGGGTGTGCAGCCTGAGGGGTTGCCTGCCCACAGCCTATGTTGTGTGTGGTGCAGATAGAACATTTTTGGCAAAATTTCTGGGAAAACACTGCAAAGCATTTCGTGAACCAATGGTTAGCCATTGCACCCATCATCCTTCCTTTTGATATGTGGTCTCATCCATGTATCATCTTAGCAAAATGTTGGAAGTACCCCTGCAGCAGACACGGCTTACCAGAATCTGGACCATACCAAATGCCATCGCACTTTTCACAACCAGCTTTCTTACACTGCTGAATCTCCTGCAGCATAGCTTGTTTTTGCAGGTCTTGCAAATCAAGTGTAGTTGTTAGTGCTGTGGAAGAAACAGAGGTTAGTGCATGTGCGTGAGCGAAGCCCTTGGATACTATGGCCTTTGCAGCAGTGACTGCAGCAGCATTTCCTAAGGAAATGGGATCAGAGGCATTGATGTGGGCATCACATTTCCAAATTGATACTTGTTTAGGAAGGAAGACAGCATCAAGAAGCTGTTGAATAAGCATGTGATGTGTAATAGGCTTCCCCGTGGAGGTAAGGAAGCCTCTATTATACACACATAATATAAGAAAGACTTGTTGTATGGAGAGCTGTGCCAATGCAAGCGCTCATCAGGGGGCAGAAGAAACACTTCAGGGACAATCTCAAAGTGTCCCTCAAAACCTTCGAAATCGATCTCAACTCCTGGGAGTCGCTTGCTCAGGATCGTCCAGCATGGAAGGCAAAGTTCAACAGTGGCACACATGCAGAAGACATAAAACATAGCCTCAAGGCCCAGAAGAAATGAGCTGTGTGGAAGGCTCAAACTATCGCCGTCCCTACTACAGCACCTCCTCACATGTGCCCGACATGTGGGCATACCTTCAAAATCTGGATTGGCCTCATCAGTCACCTCCAGACCCACAACTGACAACCCCACCAAATTGAAGTCATGGTCATCTTCGACCCTAAAGGTTGAACATCATCAGTGTGCACCCATATTCACAGTGATCCATCATTAATATCATTGAGTGAGAGGCAGATGCATGCTTGCCAACTTCACCAATTCACATGGTAGGCTACCACTTTTGACAGGTGAATATCGCCAACTGTTTTTAATTCTAAAAACTACCACATTCCAAAAATAATCACTGAACACTTTTTGATTCACTCTTCTGACCTTGCTTCAGCTGTTTTTGACACAAGGGAGACAAGGATATAGTGTCAATTATTCATATTAAGTGAAGCTGAGAGCCAATGGAAGAGCACGATAATGATGTTGAAACTAAATTTTATCTCTCTATTGCACCATTACATTGGTTCATGTCATAGTTCTAGCCAATCAAGAATGAGGTCAAATATTACAACAAAGTTGTGCCAATAGGTGTAAAAAAATCACTCTGGTGAACATGAGAAATGAAAATTTCAAAAGAAAAAACAAAGATTTACAATAATAACAAGTTCAAGGTGACCTGGTCATTAGATCATCTAGCATCAAAGCATTGAGGCAAGGTGAGAAGCATGCATTTTGTGAAGTAAGATGGTCAAATTTCTCATCAATTTTCTTCAAATATGGCACACAGAATGCAGGAGAATGCACATAATTTTACACTTTCTTTTTTTGGTAAACTGAGTCTATTTGTTTATAGATGTGAGGACCACAAAATTGTGATTTTGATAAAGTGATAGAAAAAAAACATTAAATAGTTACCAAATATAACAGAGATTTGCAGGCCCCATCATGTCCCTTAATCCTGTCCCTGAATGACATCACAAAACTCACCAGTTCCCTGATTTGTCCATACTGAATGGTTACACCCATAAGGACTTGTAGGATGTTTATAAATGTGTGAAGAATATATCTGTTGAGGAATGAGCTAGTTGAAAGATTGGACTCATTTTGTGATGTTCTTCCTTGTATACCTCTTTACTCTTAGCTTGGCAACGGGAGAAAATTGCCATATTCTGGAAACCCCAGAGGATCCTCTGCTGTCAAAAAATGGAGATGTGATAATTGGAGCTATTTTTCCATTACATAGGTGTACACAGATGCAATCACTGCCATATACTCTAAAACCTCAACCATTAATCTGCATTAGGTTTGGTGGAGTTTAAACATTCACACCATTTTAAGAAATCTCAATTTCTTCTGTTCTTCTGCACTGTATGTCTTATATTTAGTATAAAATGAAAAATTAATCTTTTGAATTCTCTTATGTTGATGTATATTTCTAGAATTAACCTCAGACAGTTACGTTCTGCTCAGATCATGACTTTTGCAATTGATGAAATCAACAAAAGCAATAGTTTGCTCCCAAATATTTCAGTTGGCTATAGGATTTATGACAATTATCTTTCAAGCTTGTTATCTATGAAGGCAGCCATGGCATTGATGAATGGTATGGACATAAGAGGAGATGGTACATGCTCTGGACAAGCAGAAGTACAAGCCATCATAGGGGAGTCAGGTTCTTCTCCTACAATAGCTCTCACAAGAACAATTGGACCCTTTAAAATCCCCGTGGTAAGAAAAGAATATTTTAAAAATTATTTAATAACAATGTATTCAGTAGTTACAAAACACACTGGACATATCAAGGAGAATATTATCTTTATTTGTACTGTAGATCTGTGTTTAAATGTAAGTCATTATATATCTTATTCTTCCAGGCAGCGCAATGGTGCAGTGAGTACCACTGCCACATGAGAGCAATATTTTATATTTTTGGGTACATAATATATTCTAAAATAATAAGAATAAAAAACATAGTTTTAACAGATTATAATAATTGTGTTTTCAGTTTGGTACGACTCTCTCTAAATTAGTTGAGCTATGAACACTTAAAACATTTTTTTAACCCCTTTAATCTCCTTTCCTGATATATCAAGAAAAGAGATTCTGTTTGATATTTCAAATATGTTTTGTAGCTACTGAATACATTGTTATTAAATAATTATAAATTATAAAATAAATACTTTTTTTAACCAGTCGTTCTCTTCTCAGATAAGTCAAGCTGCCACATGTGAATGCTTGAGCAACAGAAAAGAGTATCCCTCTTTCTTTAGGACCATAGCAAGTGACTACTACCAGAGTAGAGCATTGGCATATTTGGTCAAGCACTTTGGCTGGTCTTGGGTGGGAACTGTGAACAGTGATGATGACTATGGTAACAGTGGGATGGCCATTTTTCTGAATGCTGCCAAAGAGGAGGGAATATGTGTTGAGTACTCTGTGAAGTTTGCCAGGTCAAATCCTGGGAAAATAATAAAAGTGGTTGACATTATTCAGAAAAGCACTGCCAAAGTAATTGTTGCATTTCTCACCTATGTTGAAATGAAGATTCTAACAGACCAGCTTATTCTAAAGAATGCCACTGGCTACCAGATGATTGGTGTTGAGGCATGGATCTCTGCTGTCGATCTAGTAACACCAGCAAGTTATAACATATTGGCAGGAGCTGTTGGTTTTGATGTGGGAAAATTGAATATTCATGGTTTTGCTGAGTATGCTGTCAATGGATTTTGGCAAACAGGAATCCCTTGCTTATATACAGAGGGAAATGTTTCTCAACCTGAAAAGGACTGTAGCAAATATGAAGACATGATTCAATTTAAAAATTACAGTAAGGATATATCAGAATTGAGATATGCAAATAATGTATACAATGCAGTTTATGCGGTAGCGCATTCTCTACACAGCCTGTTGAGATGCACAGAAATCCAGAGTTGTGAGAAAAACAAAATAATACAACCATGGCAGGTAACACAAGAGAAGTGAAGCAAAGCAGACTATGCCCATGAGTAATATTTTCATGAAATTAATAATTGTTTTTTCTTTTCCATTTTACAGGTTGTTGATTCTTTAAAAAAGGTCAATTTTACTACCAAAGTAGGAGATCAAGTTTGGTTTGACAGCAATGGGGCAACAGTTGCAAAATATGATGTGGTCAACTGGCAACGAGGGCTCAATGGAGAAGTGGTGTTTAAGACAGTGGGTTATTATGATGCCTCTCTTCCAAGTGGACAACAGTTTATCGTAAACATCGAAGACATAGTTTGGGCTGGAGAGAAAACACAGGTACATAGAATGTTTGCTAATTATAAGTTGTTGTTTTTTCTTTTTTTTTATTGCATATAATCTACACTGGGCAGTAGTTTGCACTGTTGTCTCACAACAAGTAAGTTCTGGGTTCGAACCTGCTGTTCGACCAGAGCCTTCCTTGTGTAGTCTGCATGTTCTCCTTGTGCTTGTGTGGCTTTCCTTAGGCCCCGTCCACACGAGTATGCGGCCTCACCCAATATGGTGTCATTAAAAAAAAAAATCTCTGTAAACACGGCATCATTTTGATTCACTGGAAATGACCCAAAACGCTGTAGTACATATGCCAGGCCTGTATGTGGCACTGTGACACCGCCACACCAATACACTAAACCTGGAAGAGAAGCCATGGAGCATGCATATAAAGGTCATGCGCTGTTCACAAACAAGCTCATAACACGGGAAGTTTTGTTGCTCCTCACAGTAATATTAAAGCAGAAGGTTTTGTTGTAGCAGATGTAATAGACTGGGTTGTTTCTGCAGTACGAGCGCAAGCCTGTAGTCCGCCATTGTTATGACTCATCTAGTGACTGAGGTTAAAGGTTAGAGAGGCGGGGCTTATATGTCATTGTTTCTGAAAAAATCCACTTTGCTGTCCAGACGCCGCCGGGCTATCCGGTGTTTTAGGATTTTCCCACTCTGGGACCCGTTTTCAAAAAATACCACTTTCACACCTCGAATAAAACAGACCCGTCTGGATGCAAGGCCAAAATGATAAAGTTTTTATGCGGAATTGTCAAAAACATACTCGTGTGGACGGGGCCCAAGAGTTCTTCTTCTTTTCCCCATAGCCATCAAGGGCCATAAGGGCACCAATGATGACATTTTAACAGTCCATCATTGGTGTGTCTAGAGCATTTAAACTTGGCAGAGCCCACCTCTATGAGTTAAATAGTTGAAAATGGAGTTGTCTTCACAATCGAATCTGGTCTTTGATAACATTGCATGACTTGTTTTACTTTAATTTTGATATGGCGTTTACATTTGGTCCTCAGTTTTTTGCTGTTAGCTCTCAACCTGAGGAACAAATGTAAGCAAACATCATATCAATAATCAAGAAACACCTTTATTGGACTCCTTCATAAAGTTTGCACTGAGTATAAAATAAAACTGAATGAAATTTGTGTTTTGATGAACTTATGTCATCATGTGCTGTCCGTCATCCATCCATCATCTGTCCGGCTCACGAAAATCAATTCTTCTCTCTCAATTCTTCACCGATTGTTCTTATTTTTTGGCAGGAAGGTAGGTTTGCCTGGGGTGCCTACAGTATAGCTTCTACCCAAATTTGCATAACTGCAATTAATAATGAAGATATGGAGTAATTAAGCCCTAATAAGCAGTTTCCACACAAATTCTCCCTCAATTCTTCAATGAATTTTATTCTTTCTGGCATAAAGGTGTATGTAACTTCTACCTAGATTTCCTTAATTAATTAAAATTATTAATGAAGTTATGGACTAATTAAGTCTTAATGAGCAGTTCAACAAAAATCACTTCTCGGTCAATTCCTTGCCATTTTGGATTCTTTCTGGCAAATAGGTTGGTATTTGTAGGGTAGATACAGTGTCTATATATGGGTCACTCCACATTAAAGTGCACAAAGGTCATCATCCATAATTGGGGCATCATTAAAAAATATCCAAAAGGAAAAATTGCAATATCTTTATTTTTTAAACCTTGTCTATTACACACATATATTAAATAAAATGAGAACAGCAGATCAAAACAAAATCCAATAAAATT
>JAPEKM010000025.1:62419487-62429977 GCA_027575975.1 Cathorops multiradiatus
TTTGTTCAAATTTACTAAGGATCTTATATCTGGTTTCACTGTTGTATGCTTTACATACAAGTTTCAGACAAAAGATACACAAATTTTATAAGATTTATCTACATCTTTTCCATATGTGCAGGCGGTGGGGGTATGTGGCAGCGGGGACATGGCCAAGCAGCAGTCTGTGAATGGAGGGCGGGGGCGGGGAAGGTAAGTGGCTAAGTCATTCCACCTGCTGTCGATTAATGTGTGTGTCTCTGTTTGTTTGTTACAGGGACGAAGTAGTTTAGCTGTACTGAACTTTACTGAACCTAGTCACTGGAAAGATGGCATTTTACTTGTTTTTCCTCTATGGTTTGCCTTTGTTGCTCTATGAAGGGGCATGGACATAAATGCTTTCCAGTCACATACCACATAACAGATAATGTCCAGTCATATCACTGTTGCACTGGTGTAGAAATGAAGAAAGAAACAGGTCAGAGAACGTTGTCATGATGACATGGAATCCAGTCCTTTTGCCCAGGTGACCCAGTCACTAACAATGATGGAGGAGTGACAGCCTCAAACCCTCTAGAGTCTGCAAGAGCAGCAACAAGAGATTCTGAACAAAGTGGTGGATGGAAAAGCTGCAGGCCAAACTGCCTGCTAATCTTTTCCTTCTCTTCTTTCATGAGCACTCCCTTCTGATCCTTTTCTTTGAGCAAGATGACACCCCAGGATGACAGTAAGGTATACCTGGAGATATTCATGGCATGTGGATGGCTGTGAGGATACTGGACATGCTGCAAATTCAGGCTGTCCTGACAGGAGAAGCCCAGCTGGCAAACCCATAGTCTACCATCTGAATGCCCACAGGAATACATGGCCATGAGGAAGGTTGTGCTCGAGCTGCTCAGATTGCTGTGCATTAGTGTATCTTATCCATATCACTAGATGAGGAGCATCATCTTTTCATATATGCCCATTGACTCATGGACTCCTGTGAACTCTAGACCCTACCTGTCCATAGAAGGTGATCAAGGAGGTGGCACAGGAATGGTTTGTCTAACTGGTGCCAGCCAGAACATAAGAGTGGGTCCAGTGACACCAACCCAACTCTCTGGCCAAAGCTGGCCAACTCAGACAGGACATGTCCACATATTCAGACTCAGGGGCACTGGGGGTCTTCCTGTCCACCTCTTCTATTGTTGGCAGTTTGCCAGCCCTTACTCCTTGATGTATCTGGATTTTGTGTGAAATTCCCAGGAGATTCACAGTTTTTGATCTATTTAAACCAGGATTTCTGATACCAACTTGCATGCAACATTCAACATCACAGAAATTACACATTTTTCTTCATTCTGCTGTTTGATGTGAATATTAAATGAAGATCTTGACCTTTTTGCATTGTGCTGCTACCACATGATTAAGTGCATGAATGTGCATATACAGTATACAGGTACGCAGGTGTTCCTAATAAAGTGGATGGTGAGTGTATATGATTTATGTGTATTAGGCCATGCACATTTACTACTGTTAGCTTAACAGTTTGAATGCCAAATCTTAGTTTGATCAGTCATGCAAATAGAGTGAGTCAGTTGACCAAACAAACAATGAAGAACAGAAAACCACCATGGGGAGCCTGAGGAAAATGGTATTTCGATGCACTGTGTGCTTGTATATGGGCATATTGAAAATAAAGCTCTCTTGAAATTCTTGGAACTTGAAACTCTTGTTTGGGAAAAGTAAAACAATGGGTTAGTTGGTTAATGTTGTGATTATAGTCCATCACTTGGGGACGTAAAAGTGCATTTAACAAACATGACATGTTCTTCATGCAAACTTTTGTGTTAGCAATGGCTGGAATTCCTAATCATTTGTTTGATTATTTGAACTTACAAAGAGGGTGATAATGGATTGCTGCCAGGCAGTAATAAGTCTCTACAAAGGTGAAATCTAAAGGGTGCACAGAAAACAGTAAGCCAAGACATGTCACCTAGGATTGACAACGTCAAGAAAGTGATAACTTTTCTGATCTGTTTCCACAGCTTTATACTTCACCAGAGAAGCCTGGTTGCTGGCAAAGGATAAGAAGTGCAAGGACCTGACAACAGGCATCACCAAAAAGCCTCCATGAGCTCCACTCATGCATGTCATTCTTGAAGGATGGACATTGTGTGGCTGCCAGTGCATTTTGTTAATATTCAATGCCCACAAGTTTATTGAAGAGCATATCCATGTGGATGAGCTGGTTAAATTATTTAATCAAATCACGAAGTGTTGCTATTATTTTTTATTATTTTCTCTCTCAGATTATCCCCAGGCCTCAAATAGATTCTGCCTATGGGATATACTTTTTGTTCAATGACTCCATTGGCTTTCAGCTGTCCCCAAGGAGGCTCAAGAGCACCATTTATTCCTCGACTGGTCAGTGAACACATACAAGAAATAGAAACCATGACAATGCATAGAGGCCAAGCATGCACAGGTCAATCGTAGTGGCGGGAAATAATTTGTATGGTCATTATTGAATTAATTAAATCAGATATAACCGAGAGATGCAGCTGCTATCATGTCTCTTAATGACATCACAAAGCTCACCACCTGTCTCATTTCTCCAAACTCTGTCTATAAATATATGAAGAGTATATCTGTTCAGGACTGATGCAGTAAAAGCATTGGACAAAATTTGTGATGTTATTCCTTGTCCTACTCTTTTCTATTAGCATGGCTAAGGGAGAATATTGCCATATCCTGGAAAACCCAGCAGATTCTCTGCTGTCGAAAGACGGAGATGTGATCATTGGAGCTATCTTTACAATACATGGGGGTACACAGGTGCAGTCACTGTCATATACTGAAAAGCCTCAACCTTTAATCTGCATTAGGTTTGTTCTAGTGGAAAATTTCACATTGAAGTCATTTATGTACATTGTATATTGCCACTATATTTGATTTAGTTCTCATTTTATATGATATATAATTTGAATTTTCATTATGATGTTTAATGTTTCTAGATTTAACCTCAGAGGATTACGCATTGCTCAGATTATGACTTTTGCAATTGATGAAATCAACAGAACCAACCGGTTGCTCCCAAATACTTCACTTGGTTATAGGATTTATAACAACTGTGGCTCAAGATTGTTGAGCATGCAGGCAGCCATGGCTTTGATGAATGGTCAGGAAATAAAAGCAGATGATTCCTGTTCTGGACAAGCAGTAGTACAAGCCATCATCGGGGAGTCAGAGTCTACTCCTACTGTAGCACTGACAAAAACTACAGGTCCTTTCAATATGCCAGTGGTAAGGATGAATAATTTTAATAATAATTTAATCATAATTTAGTTGTTACAAAACAATTCAGATTTATTGAGATGATTATATTTTCATATATATAATTTATTTTTAAAAAAGACTGCAGTCCCATCATTACATAACTTTTTTTTTTATCTAAATAATAATAATAATAACAACACATTTTCAAGATGACTCTCTTTAACCTCAAGAGCTTTGAGTAACTCATTATTACATTGAGAAACAATTTTAGCAATGAGGTAAATTGTAGTTATTGTGTTTAATATTAAATCAAATGTGTATGTTTAGTCTATATATCTTTTAGAGAAATGTATGTTATTTTTACAGGCAAAAGAGTAGGGTAGCAGAAAATATCACCACCTCACTGTTCCAGGGTCCTGGGTTCAATCCTGTGCTTGTATTGCTGATGCAGATAGGGGGACTAAAAATTTGTGTGTGGGCTCCAGTGATTTGGGATGAATTCTCCTACCTTGCATCCATTGTTTCTGGGATTGGCTCCAGTTTTACCACAAATCTGACCAACATTAAAAATTATTCTATCTGCTTTTTTAACATCAGTGTACTTCTGGATTTATAGGGTAGATAATGCATATACTTTGTTTTCAAAGACTGTGATGTTTTATTTCCATTCAATGCTATGAGATATTTTACTGTTAAAACAGGCTTCTGTCTAACTGCCTCTTGCTAAGAGCAACTGAATATGTAAAAACTTTGCTGTAAGATGCACTAAAACATGCATCTAAAAGCATCTTAAAACAAAATATTTGATCAACTTTTCTGTCCTCAGATAAGTTATGCTGCCACATGTGAATGCCTGAGCAACAGAAAAGAGTATCCTTCTTTCTTTAGGACAATAGCGAGTGACTACTACCAGAGTAGAGCATTGGCATATTTGGTCAAGCACTTTGGCTGGTCCTGGGTGGGAACTGTGAACAGTGATAATGATTATGGCAACAATGGAATTGCCATTTTTCTGAATGCAGCCAAAGAGGAGGGAATATGTGTTGAGTACTCTGAGAAGTTTAAGCGGTCAGATACTGCTAAAATCATGAAAGTAGCTGATATTATAAAGAAAGGCACAGCCAAAGTAATAATTGCATTTCTCGCTTATTTTGATATGAACATTCTAATAGATCAGCTTATTCTAAAGAATGTCACTGGCTACCAGATGATTGGTGTTGAAGCATGGATTACTGCTGTCAATCTAGTAACTCCCGCAACTTACAACATATTAGCTGGATCCATTGGTTTTGATGTGGGAAAACTGAATATTGGTAGTTTTGCTGACTATGTCGTCAATGAATTTTGGCAAACAATTTTCCCTTGCTTGAATACAGAGGGAAACATTGTTCAAAATGAAATCAACTGCAACAAATATAAAGATATGATTCTGTTTAAAAACTATAATGAAGATATATCAGAATTGAGATATGCAAAAAACGCGTACAATGCAATTTATGCTGTGGCACATTCTCTGCACAGCTTGTTGAGATGCACAGAAAAGAGTTGCGAGAAAGACAAAAGAATACAATCTTGGGAGGTAAAATCAGAGAGAGAAAGAGAAAGCAGGCTGTGTGCATGTTTGATATTGTCATAAAATTAATATTTGTTTTAATCTGTGTTTTTTTGTGCTTTGAAGGTTATTGAGGAATTAAAACAGGTAAATTTTACTACAAAATTAGGAGAACAGGTGTGGTTTGACAGCACTGGGGCAATGGCCGCAAAATTTGATGTGGTGAACTGGCAACGAGGATTCAATGGAAAAGTGCAGTTTAAGACAGTGGGTTATTATGATGCCTCATTGCCAAGTGGACAACAGTTTGTCCTAAACACTGAAGATATATTCTGGGTTGGAGAGAAAAAGGAGGTACATATTTTGTTTACTAATTCGAGATTTGAAAAATAATCTAAACTATTTCCCCCTTTTTTTGTTAAATAATTATCTTTAAGTATCTACATAGGGTGGCATGGTAGTATAGTGGTTAGCACTATCCCCTCACGGCAAGAAGGTCTTGGGTTCGAGCCCAGCGGCCGGCAAGGGCCTTTCTGTGTGGAGTTTGCATGTTTCCTCAGGGTGCTCCGGTTTCCCCCACAGTTCAAAGACATGCAGGTTAGGCTAATTGGTGGCTCTAAATTGACCATAGGTGTGAATGTGAGTGCGACTGATTGTCTCTATGTGTCAGCCCTCTGAGGACCTTGAAATTTGTCCAGGGTGTACCCTGCCTCTCACCCATAATCAGCTGGGATAGGCTCCAGCTTGCCTGTGACCCTGCACAGGATAAGTGGTTATGGATGATGGCTGGAACACAGTGGTGTCGTGGGTAGCGCTGTTGCCTCACAGCAAAAAGTTTCTGGGATTGAGCCCTGTATGTGTCAGCCCTGTGATGACCTGGCGACTTGTCCAGGGTGTACCCCGTCAGCTACAGGGAGGCATCCAGGTTAGGCTAATTGGTGGCTCTAAATGAACCCCTTCAATGCCCTTGGACAAGTCACATATGTCAGGAAATATTTTACCGCTGTGCCTTGTGATGTAGATGACATCATAAACACCTCCTTTTATGTTCCTTACATGGCATATGACTTTTACTTCACAGTACTGCAATACCATAAGTTGGCTTAGTGCTTAGCATGTTCACCTCTTGATGAGGAGCTTGTGAGCTCTATTCATGGTTGGGTCATACCAAAGACCATCATAAAAACGGTACCCAGTTCCTTGGAATGTATGGACCTTTGGTATACATTGTGTTTTCAAGTACTAGTAATTCATGTTTATGGACAGGTTCTCATTGACAAGACCTGATGTTTTTGATGATTAAAGTTATTTTTACTCTACAACAGTGTTTTTTTTGCGATTTTTCTATACAAATATTAAAAATAAAGTTCTGAACAAGTTAGAGAAAGATTATCAAAATATCCCAATTTTGACCTATTCTTGTCTTATATGCCTGGCACATTGCGATTAATTATGGGTGGCAGCCAAGGGCTTAACCGTAGGTGTGAATGGTTGTTTGTCTCTATGTGTCAGCCCTGCAGGAGTCTGGTGACTTGTCCAGGGTGTACCCTCCCTCTTGCCCACAGTCAACTGAAAAAGGCTCCAGCTTACTTGCGACCCTGCACAGGATAAGTGACTACAGATAACAGATGAATAATATAATAATGACAAAGTTTCTGACATTATTCGGAAGTCAAAATTTACTTTGTATTTCATTTATTAATTTATTTATCTGGACAAACCCTGCACATGCTCATCTTTAAGATTTATTTTAAACAGTTTGTTTAACAGAGATGTTACACTGATGTCTTCAGTATTGTTCTACAATGTCGACAATAGAAAAAAATTTCAGAAAAAAACACTGAATTAGAAAGTGTGTACAAACTTTTGACTGGTACTGTGGCTGTGCTGAGAACCTTGAATAATAAAAAAAAAAATACAAAGTGGATCACCAAATAGTAAAAAAAAAAAAATAATAAAAATTTTTACCTAGAGTCTGCATGCGGAACAAAGATAGGGGTCTCTGCTTCTGCAGTGATTACTGAGAATGGAAGGAAAATTCCTTATTTGATCAAAACCTTATCACTGATATACAAGGCAGCCTGAAGGAGAGTACTTGGTTTCCTGTGTTAGAATTTCTGAAAGACTCAAATTGTCAATTACTTTTCGACCGCCATTTCTCTGCCTGAAAGACCCCCTCTCCCCAAAAAAACTGGTTCACCCAAGGACTTGATACGAGTTTAAAGGGAGGGAACCTTCATTTGCCATGTATACATTACTGAGAAATGATTTTATTCCATTGGGGTTCGAGTCCAGGGAAACCCTGGAGCAGAGAGGGATACGGTCCTTGCTCAAGCGTCCAACAGTGAAGCTTGATAGTGCAGGGGCTTGAACCCCCAACCTTCTGATCAGTAACCGAAAGCCTTAACCATTGAGATACCACTTCCTACACTTTAATTCACTGACTGAACACAATGCACCTTGCGACAATATGCACAACCCAAATAATAGTCTTAAATTTCATGTTTGTTTAATTGTCTGCCTGGTTTATGGTGTAACGTCCCTGGAATGATGAATAATACAGCATACTATTTACTGCAAATTTTATGACTGCATATCAATTTCTGAAAGCCAAATAGTGATAAAATAATTGTGACAGTTTATGCAAAGGCACAGCAAGCTATCCCCTCCATTGCACTGTAGTTTGTTTTTGTTTTGAATTTCCAGTTCAGTACATAACACCCTGGCATCTGTATGAATGGGTTTGAAAGCAGCAAAAACGTTAAGGTTCAAATGGGGATAAAGGAATACTCGGTGGAGCTTTGTCATAAATTATGCTGTGAATGAGTGTGTGTGTATGTGCGAGAATGTCTGCATGCATGGGCCAGTGATGCCCTGGGTATGCTGTATTTACACCACAGGATCCAGGATAAAGCAACCCAAACTATAGGATAAATTGCTCACTGAAGATGAAAGAAGGAAAATAGGATCTATTCATGGATGGATATTACTGCCATTACGGTATATGTATAGCCCTTAAAGGCCAGAGGGCTTGTAACTCTTGGTAAATAATAATGTTGTAATTCAGTGGTATTATTGGCAGTATACCAAGAATTTTCCCCCACAGCAAAGCCTTTTCATGCCTTCCTGAAGATTAAAACAGGGAAAAAAAGAAGACTAGGAAAAAAAAAGAACTGAGACCACCTTCTCCAGTTCAGGTAACTGGGTGACCATTTATCAGAAAGCCAATGTTAGATTATCCTGAAAAATAGGAAAATAGGATATATTCATGGATGGATATTACTGTCATTACAGTACATGTATAGCTCTTAAAGGGCAGAGGACTGGTAACTCTTGGTAAATAAAAATGTTGGAATTCACTGGTATTCTTGGCAGTATACCAAAAATTTAAACAACCGTCCACTGAAGCTCAACCCAGGCAAGACAGAAGTAATCTACATTCCTGCTCCATCCTCTCCACCCTTGGACATCGTTATCTCCCTGGGGAACATCTCTAGGTCTCCTTCACCCACAGCAAATAACCTAGGGGTCATGTTTGACGACAAACTCTCCTCCTCAATAAACATCGCTGCAGTGACCTGGAGGTGTAGCTTCCTCCTCTACAACATCTGAAGGATCCTACCTTTTCTTACGACCTACTCCACTCAGCTCCTGGCCCAAGTGCTGATCCTCTCCCTCTTGGACTACTGCAACTCTCTCCTTGCTGGCCATCCAGTTTCTGCCATCAGACCCCAGGCAAGGGGTGGGAATGCTCATTGGATGAGTGTTCTGCAGCTCATCCAGAACACTGCAGTTCACCTGGTCTGGAACCTCCCTCGTTCTTCCCATTTCACCCCTCTGTTTGCTGCCCTTCACTGGCTACCTATCACAGTTTGCATCAAATTTAAGACATTGGTGCTAGCTTACCAGGCTCTCAAGGGGTTAGGGCCAGCATACCTCCAGAGTCTGATCATGCCAGCTAGATCCCTACGTGCCACTACTACTGGTCACTTGGCCCCTCCTCCTCCCCTCCACTCCTGCCCAACCCACTCAAGACTACTGTCTGTCCTGGTTCCCCGCTGGTGGAATAACCTTCCCATTGAGGTCAGAACTGCCGACTCCCTGACCACCTTCAAGCGCAGACTGAAGACTCACCTCTTCAGGCTGCACCTCTCCCCTTCTTCCTTGTCCATTGGGTTTTGGTCAAACCCAGCCTCATCAACCCTAGCTGTTTTGAGTTCTCAATTTAGTTGTACTTTATGTGGTTGATTTGTTTCCTTGGCTGTTTGTGTATTGGTATTTCAACAGTATATTACACGAGGTATTGCTGCCACTTGTTCAGTTGCCACTATAACTCTCTTGTCTAGAAGTTCAGCACTTCATGTACCTGGCTTTTGCACTCATTGCATGTCGCTCTGGATAAGAGCATCTTCTCCTTTTATTGTGTTTTGTGAGGTTGAGGGGCAATATTTTATCAGATGCTGCAAGAATAATTGAGCTCCTGAGAAGTACCACTCCATGGAATTGATGTTTTTAGCCATATGTAAAAGGCTTCATGTTTCTAAATTCAATAATTCCCTCACATATACACTCTATACACACAAATACCGACAACCTGAATGTAATTGCACACAGATGAGTACTAGAAAACCTTTGGTTCACCATAAAGTTCTGGGAATTCTAATGGAGGTGCTTACAGCCTCTCATGGATGCCTTTGGAGATGGAAAATGATATGCAGACATACGCAGGAGAGGTGTGCACTGAAATTTGGAACAGTAATACCCAGGTGGCTGCTCTACGGTTAGAAGAAAAGTGTGCCATGGATGTGCCCCCTTTGAGTTTTAACAAACAGCTTTGAAGGATTTGAATTTATTTTTCAAGCAAACTTTTACAGCAAGAACTGTTGTCAAAGGCACCAGGGGACCATTATATCGTCTAAAGTGTGCTGAAATGCATGACTTTAGAGCCATGGTCAAATGTTGAAGACAGCAAATAACTGAGGCTGCTGGAGAAAAAAAAAGGGTATTCTTTTATGAGAAATAATTTACATAGTTCCCACAAAATTGCAGTCTCAATAGCATCTTGTAGAAAGATATTGGATGAAAAGAGATGTGACGCATCATATCAAACAGATATGGATTTGACTTCTAAATTAATCTAAAGCAAAATAAAAAAAAGAAAGAAAGCCAGCAAGCTTGGTGATAATAGTGTTGGTAAGAATAGATACTTGCATTGTGGTGATTTTATATCCTAACTGTAACTATGAACACATGCCTCGATGTCATCATACAGGTATAAACAATAATTTGGCTTATGATGATTGTATTTTCATTCATATGGAATCACACACATACACTGATTTCATCTTATGCTGATTATATATTGATTCAAAGCCAGTCATGTTGATCCAACCATCTATCCATCCATCGATCCATTATCTGTAGCCGCTTATCCTGTGCAAGGTCACGGGCAAGCTGGAGCCTCTCCCAGCTGACTATGGGCAAGAGGTGGGGCAGGGCTCCAGAGTGCGACCAATTTGGTCGCACATGCGCCCATTTTTTTCAATAGTGCGCCTAAAAAATATTTTTAGGCGCACCGGTGCGACCAGCCATCAGTAGAACAAAATGAATTGGCAATGCTAAACACCCATTTTAATGGGCATAAAATGAATAGTTGTTCGGCAGTAGTGGCCCATCACACAATAAAACGGGTCAATGC
>JAPEKM010000025.1:62430077-62442957 GCA_027575975.1 Cathorops multiradiatus
TGAGGTTAAAGGTTAGAGAGGCGGGGCTTATGCGTCATCGTTTCTGAAAATATCCGCTTCTCCGTCCACACGGCGCCAGGCTATCCGGCGTTTTAGGATTTATCCACTCTGGGATGCCTTTTTAAAAAATACCGTTTTCACACCTTGAGTAAAATGAACTCGTCTGGACGCGAGGCCGAAATGATAAAGTATTTATGCGGAACCCAGGCCTTTAAATTACACCTTGGCCAGGCCGTTTAACGGTGTGGCCAAATTAAATGCGCCCAAATTAGCTTCTCCAAATTAATCAAGGAAAAAAGGGCGCATCTTTATCACACCTTGATCATTCCGATTTCCTATGAAAACAATTAAGTTATTTCCAAAATCAACCGAAAATGTCAAGCAAACGATGGAACATTACCTATAAGCCACTCAGAAAGGTACCAGTCTCTTTCCTGATTGGTGGAAGTTGGATTCCCGAGGTTTGATTGGTTAAGGCATCTGCCATTGACTCGTATGCTAGCGTATCTGCTTTGATTTTCTGGAAGCCACGATGTCGTGAGGACGGCCCATTACTACAGGACACTCACACAACAAGCAAAGCAACACTTATGAGAGCCGTCGTCTGGCAAGGCTTCAGCTCGAAAGCGAGAAACAAACTGGGCCTTTGGACCGATTTTTAATTGCAAAGCAAGGCTCATCAATTACAACACTACCACTCCCAACAGCACGCGTGTCTGACTGCAACGATGAGACTTCGGGAGATGACAAGGTGCATCCAATAACAACTCCTTCCTTTGTTTACATTGAAAACTAAAGAAATTTGCCGTTGTCATTTTATTATAATATATATCACCTATGTCTATTAATAGACTTCTGATATCACACAAATATTAAATAAATGTACAAAATTTTATCCTATGAGCCCATGGGCAGTCACAAGGGGATTTAAATATGACTACATGCAGATATGCCTACCAAATTAATTTTATTTATGTGATCTCAGAAAGTTCATAACCCATATGGAAAAGAAATAGAAGAAACTTCTAAAAAAATATATAACTTTCCATCACCTTCAGTTTATGTTTCATGCATTGTGCATCATATGAGGAATATGATTTACTCCTGAAAGTGGCCACTTTTGCATTACTGTCATATATTGTTCTGATAAATACGCAAATCATACAAGTTTAATTTTGTTCAAATTTACTAAGGATCTTATATCTGGTTTCACTGTTGTATGTTTTACATACAAGTTTCCGACAAAGGACATACAAATTTTATAAGATTTATCTACATCTTTTCCCTGTGGGTAGGTTGCACAAGCCAGTAATAATGTCTGTAAATAATTTGTGTGGTCTTTTGTTGAATTAATTAAACCAGATATAACTGAGAGTTGAGAGTTTCAGGTAGCGTCCTTAATGACATCATAAATCTCACCACCCCTCTGATTTGTCCAGGGTGAACAGTCATACCCAGAACACTCAGATCATGTCTATAAATATATGAAGACAATATGGTTTGAGGAGTGCTCGAGCAAAACCACTGGATGGACTTTGTGATGTTATTCCTTGTATTATTCCTTTCTCTTAGCCTGGCAAATGGAGAAAACTGCCACATTCTGGAAAACCCAGAAAATCCTCTGTTATCCAAAGATGGAGATGTGATAATTGGAGCTATTTTTTCAATACATCGTGGAACACAGATGCAGTCACTGACATATACTGTAAAACCTCAGCCTTTAATCTGCATTAGGTTTGTTGTAGTGGAAATGTTGACACTGTGATCATTTGGGGGTATCTGTAATTTTCTGCATTACAATAATCTGCATTTGTCTATTACATTACTTCTATATTTCATTTCCTATGAAAAAAGTACATTTCATACAATGTTTTAATTTATATTTGTAGAATTGACCTTAGGGAATTCCGTCTTGCTCAGACCATGACTTTTGCAATTGCGGAAATCAACAGAAGCAACAGTTTGCTCCCGAATATCTCAATTGGTTACAAGATTTATGACAATTGTCTTTCAAGTTTGTTATCTATGAAGGCTGCCATGGCTTGGATGAATGGTCGGGACATAACAGCAGATGATGCCTGCTCTGGAGAAGCAGTAGTACAAGCCATCATAGGAGAATCAGAGTCTACTCCTACTATAGCACTCACAAGATCTACAGGGCCTTTTAAGATCCCAGTGGTAAGGCTCAATGATTTTAAGAATAATTTTGGAATCATTTATTTAACAGTAACAGAACACACTTGAAATATGCATGAGATGATTATCGTCATGTCGAGAGAAGTGTCTGCATTTAAGCCATTTTTGCATTTATTTTTAATCTATTTACTAATCATCAATCCTCTGATATGAGTCTCTTTCGCCTCAAAAAGTAAGAGAAACTCAATATTACTTTAAGACTCAGTCTATTAAAGAGGTGAAGTATAGTAATTATGTTCAGTATTCCATTAAATGTGCATGTTTATCTTGGATATCTACTTGTTTTTGAGCAACATATGTTATGATTATGGGTGGCTCAGTAGTTATCATTGGCACATCACAGCCTCAGGAAGCTGGGTTCAATACTCTGCTCAGCTTACTGTCTGTGCAGAATTTTGCATACTCTCTGTGTTTGCATGGATGTCTTCTGGGGAACCCAGAATGCATGTGTATTAACATGCATATTGGCAGGTTGGTAACACTAAATTGGCCTTATGTTTAAAAGAGTGCATGAATGTGTCACATGTTTGCCTTATGCCCAGTGTTTCCAGGATTCATTCTCTGTCCACCACAAACCTGACCAGGTCAGAGTGGTGAAACTAACTGAATGAATGTTATTCTTATGATCAGCATCATTTACACGATTACACTTTTGTATTTAGTGGATATAATCGATAATAATCATTGTTTTCTACAAATTATAAATTTTCTTTTGTGGTCTTCAGTTTGATGTTATTTGTTATTTTCTGTGTTCAAACAAGCTCCGTCTAATTTTTTCTCTTGTGAGGACCAAGTACACATATTTATTTAAAACAAACAAACAAACAAACAAACAAACAAACAAACAAAGGCTTTTGGTGTAGGATGCACCAAAACAGGCATGATTTTTTTTTAAACTGCCTTTCTGTCCTCAGATAAGTCATGCTGCCACATGTGACTGTTTGAGCAACAGAAAAGAATACCCTTCTTTCTTTAGGACCATACCAAGTGACTATTACCAGGGTAGAGCACTGGCATATTTGGTCAAGCACTTTGGTTGGTCTTGGGTGGGAGCTGTGCACAGTGATAATGACTACGGCAACAATGGAATGGCCATTTTTCTAAATGCAGCCAAAGAGGAAGGGATATGTGTTGAGTACTCTGAGAAGTTTGACCGGTCACATCCTGCCAAAATGATTAAAGTGGCTGATATTATTAAGAAAGGCACAGCCAAAGTAATTATATTATTTCTTGCCTACTTTGATATGAACTTCCTGATAGAACAGCTTATTCTAAACAATCTTACTGGATACCAGATGATTGGTGTTGCATGGATTTCTGCTGGCGGTTTAGTATCACCAGCAAATTACAAGGTCTTGGCTGGAGCCATTGGTTTTGATGTGGGAAAACTGAAGTTTGATGGTTTTGATGACTATGTTGTTAATGGGTTTTGGCAAACGGCATTTCCTTGCTTGCAAACAGAAGGAAACGTTTCTCAACAGGAAAACAACTGCAGCAAATATGAAGATATTATTCAATTTAAAAATTACAATAAGGATGTATCAGAATTGAGATATGTAAATAATGTCTATAATGCAGTTTATGCTGTGGCACATTCTCTCCACAACCTGTTGGGATGCACAGAAAACCAGAGTTGTGAGAAAAACAAAACAATACGATCATGGCAGGTAAGACAAAGAAAAAAAGGAATGCAGGCTATTTTCATGGCTGATTTTGTCATAGTTGTTTATTTATTTATTTGTTTGTTTAAAGGTTGTTGAATCTCTAAAACGGGTAAATTTTACCACCAAAGTAGGAGACCGGATTTGGTTTGACAGCACTGGGGCAACGACTCCAAAGTATGAAGTTGTGAACTGGCAAAGAGGGTACAATGAAGAAGTGCTGTTAAAAGTTGTGGGCTATTATGATGCCTCTCTGCCAGCTGGACAACAATTTGTCCTAAATGATAAAGACATAGTCTGGGCTGGAGAGAAAACAGAGGTACATGCATTGTTTATTAATTAAATATAATGTAAACTTTATTTATTTATTTATTAAATTAAATCAGACCTGGGCACCACACATGGGAGCTAGCATGTTCTCCCTATGTCTGCATGGGTTTCCTCCCATGGTCCAAAGAGTTGCAGATTAGGTTGGCTATTCTTTTGCCTGAAGTCAACAAAATGTATGGATATATCAGGCCCTGTATAAAATTCTGCTTATATTGCACATCCTGGAATATACATGAAACATTTCAGATCAATATTATGCATCAATGTAAAAAGCCCAAAGCTGTAAAGCTGCTTGGATTTCATTTGTAAACGAACAATTCTGTCTTAACAGCTGCATGGAGTTGTCTGCTAAAACCTTATAATTCAAAATGTTGTAGCCATGATATATTGTTCATATTAGAAGCCAAGGTCTGTGTGCAGTGAGAGCTGTCCTCCAGGAACCAGGAAAGCTGCACAGAAAGGAAGGCCTGTCTGCTGCTACGACTGTATACCATGTGCAGAGGGAGAGATCAGTAACCAGACAGGTAATTTCAGCTTTACCAAGTTTCAAAGTCAAGCTGTTAATTGTACATTATGTATCCTCATTTTATTATTTAGGATACAATTCCTGAACAATTGCATTAATAAATGAACTCATGAGATGAAGTTTATTTTCCTTCCTAATACAAATAATCATGATTATTTTTCAGATTCAAATAACTGTGAGCCGTGTCCAGGAGAATATTGGTCTAATGCTGATAGAGATAAATGCGTGTTAAAAGTCATAGAGTTTCTTTCATTTACAGAGGCTATGGGGATAATACTGGCGTTTTTTTCTTTGTTTGGAGCTGCATTAACAGTGCTAGTAGCTATTTTATTTCGAATTGAAAAGGACACTCCTATTGTTAAGGCCAACAATTCTGAGCTGAGTTTTCTGCTGCTGTTCTCCCTGACTCTGTGTTTCCTCTGTTCACTTACTTTCATTGGACGGCCATCTGAGTGGTCCTGTATGCTACGCCACACAGCGTTTGGGATCACCTTCATCCTCTGTATCTCCTGTATTCTGGGTAAAACATTCGTTGTGTTAATGGCGTTCAGGGCTACACTTACAGACAGTAAGGTCATGAAATGGTTTGGACCTCTGCAGCAGAGACTCAGTGTTCTTGCTTTCACTTTCATACAGGTCCTTATTTGTGTTCTTTGGTTAACAGTTTCTCCTCCTTTCCCCTACATGAACATGGACTACTACAAGGAAAAGATCATATTAGAATGTAACTTGGGTTCAGCTGTAGGTTTCTGGGCGGTCTTGGGTTATATAGGACTTCTTTCTTTCTTGTGCTTTGTTTTGGCTTTTTTCGCTAGAAAGCTGCCAGATAATTTTAACGAAGCTAAATTCATCACGTTCAGCATACTCATATTCTGTGCAGTTTGGATCACCTTTATTCCAGCTTATGTCAGCTCTC
Organism: Cathorops multiradiatus; assembly: GCA_027575975.1. NCBI lineage: Eukaryota > Metazoa > Chordata > Actinopteri > Siluriformes > Ariidae > Cathorops > Cathorops multiradiatus. The sequence goes on from JAPEKM010000025.1 coordinate 62,435,707, forward strand.
CTGGAAAATTTACTGTCGCTGTGGAGATATTTGCTATTTTGGCCTCCAGTTTTGCTTTACTATTCTGTATATTTACACCCAAATGTTATATTATTCTGTTTAAACCTGAACTAAACACAAAGAAAAATATGATGGGTAAAATGACATCTAAGTCACTTTAATAAATACACTTTTCAAATTGGCAAAAAAACGTGTTTTGTCACTGCTGAAAAAGTTACTGCTGACACCTTTCTGTTTTAGCCAGCATTAACCTTTTCAGCAGTTTGTGCTATGGTAGCTCTTCTGTGGGATTGGACCATATCGGCAAACCTTCATGCCCAATCAGAATCAATGAGACGTCAACACCAATGACCATGTCTCTGGTTCATTGGTTGTCCTTACTTCGACCACTTTTGGGAACAAAAGTGTACAATTTTGGAGATGCTCAGACCCAGTCATCTAGCCAACACAATTTGGCCCTTGTCAAAGACACTGAGAACCTTATGCTTGTCCATTTTTCCTGCTTCCAACACATCATCTTCAAGAACTGACTATTCTTGTCTTGCTTAATATTTACCACCCCCTTAACTGGTGCCATTGTAATGAGGTAGTCAATGTTATTCATTTCACCTGTCAGTGGTTATAATCTTATGGCTGACTGGTGTATGTAATATGTCAGTTTTCATCAATACAGTAAACTGTCATGAGAGAATAAAGAAAACTCTACAGAGACAAACTATAAAAATGTTTGTATGAGATGATGGGTGGTCAGTCCTATAATTTTAAAATGCATCTCTAATTTCTATGTCCATCAGTTCAGCAGAGGGCACTGAAGCTTGTCATCTAAGACCAAAAGCTTGTGCACCATTCAAAAGATATCCTGAAATTGACACAGTACTTATTTGAAGAACTACACAAATACATTTCATCCACCCATCCATCCATTTTCTGTAGCCACTTATCTTGTTCTACAGGATTGCAGGCAAGCTGGAACCTATCCCAGCTGACTATGGGCAAAAGGCAGTGGGCCTGTAGAATTTGCCAGGTCATCGCAGGGCCTACACACAGACACAAACAACCATTCACACTCACATTCACACCTATCGTCAATTTAGAGGCACCAATTAGCCTGACCTGCATGCCTTTGGACTGTGGGGGAAACCGGTGCACCCAGGGGAAACCCACGTGGACAGAATGCAAACTCCACACAGAAAGGCCCTCGTTGTCCACTAGGCTTGAACCCAGGACCTTTTTGTTGTGAGGTGACAGTGCTAACCACTACACCACTGTGCCACCCCGAGTACATTTCATGCACATTATAAATATTATAAAATTTAATTTATTCTATATTTAATGTTGAAAATCACTATTTTGCTCTGGCTTGCACTGTTAGCAGAGGTGGTGGTTTAGGTGAGGAGGCAGCATAAATGAGAGCATGCAGTCGGAAACCAAGTTGGGGAGCACTCACCTGGAAAGCAATCTGTTATTGGGCCCAGTGAATGCTGTAATTACAAAGAACAATCACATTAATTAAAATGCAGCTGTCAGCCACATAATATACTTTTACAAATACCTACAGGGATGACATTGCTCTGGACAATAAAAACAGCCTCAGCCCTATATGCCGCAATGCACAATATAATCAGGAGTAAACAATAATTTGCTTTTGTTTGTTTATTTACAGTGATGGCACATGTAATTTATCATTTTAAACATACTACCAGCCTTGAATGACACGGTGAGGAACATTCCTTAATCAGTTTTCATATAGTTGTCACCAATCACAGTGTTAGAGTGACATGGTCATAAGGTAGCTCAGTCTATGAAATAGCTGCAACAATCTGCATTAAAAGAAAACCTAAAAAGAGAACAAAGCTTTTTTTTCTTCCCTTGCCATTAACATCAGTAGTGAATAATGTAGATTTAACATCCATTATCAGAGTCCAAAGTGACCAAAAGTGACTCTCAAGTTACTCACGAGTGTCCTGTCCCCTAGGAATCCTCCAAAGAACATTTAAAAAATGAATCTGGTTTGGGAAAATGATGAATGTCAATCGAGTAGCAAAAGAGACATCCAGAGTTTCATGTTTCTAAAAGTACTTACATTATCCTGGAGAGATAAACTCTCATGAGACACAACAGTAAAGCAAATATTGGGTGACTGTAAGTTCATGAATATATACAAAAAAATAAAAAAGCTTGCATTCTTTCCCAAACATATATCTCAAGTGTATGTATTTCTTTATCCTCATACTGAGACAGCAAATTTAGAAGATGCATACCCATTTGAAAGTGAAACCTCAAATAGAACTTACATAAGATTTGCACCAAAAACACAGAAGAGTGAAGTCTTGATCTGGCTAACCTCAGATATTGATGTGGAGGCCGACACCATTGAGAATACTGAAAAAAAGGAATGTCTCTGAGATGACTGGACTTCAAATTAAAACTCCTTCTACCCGCCAACTGTCAGAAAAGTTTGTAATGACAAATACCTTCATTAACTTCCTTGAGAGACATCACGAAACTCATTTCAAAATGTAGCTGTAATACATTGTGGTGTATATTAAAATTAAGTCTCTATAACCCTTTGACATTGTCAAAGAATTTGAAAGATTGGGAAAATTGAACGATCATTCAGATTGTCAGTGGTCTTGTTAGAATCCACACTAGGGGCTTAAACCTACATAGCATGTACATGGCCCACAACATTTTTTCAGCCAAACTTTTGTGTTAACAGATGATAGACTGCATTACTATTTGTTTGGTCAATTAAGTTGGCTGAGAGGATTGCTACAGATCACTTCCTCGCAATGAAAATTCTCCATAATGGTCTAATCTAAAGGGTGCAGAGAAGCCAACTGGCCAAGAGAAATCACACTGGAATGGTGTTGTCAATAAGGCAATATGACCTTAACTTCCCTATTTCACCAATGCAATGCTTTATCTGGGAACAAGCATAATAATAATAATAATAATAATAATAATAATAATAATAATAATAATAATAATAATTTATATAGCACCTTTGTCAAACTCCTTGTACATTGATCAAAGAAAAAATAACACAAAAAATGTTGCTAAAGAGTGGTATATTTATACAGTGTTGGAGGAGGAGAAGTGTTCATGAAACAGAAAGTTTCTGAGATGAGACTTGAAAAGAGAAAGGGAAGAGCAGTCACAGAGGGGTTGCCAGATGGAATTCCAGAGCTGGGAGGTCATGGCACTGAAGGATCTGTCACTCAAGGTAGAGAGTCTGGTGCAGGGGGCAGCAAGGAGATTCTGGCGAGAGGACCTGAGAGCTCGAGATGGAATTTAAGGGATCAGATGGTCATGGATGTAAGGAGGAGCAAGATTATGGAGGGCTCTGAAGGTGAGTAGTAGGATTTTATACTTAAATTGGGACAGAAAAGGTAGCCAATGAAGCTGAGAAAGAATGGGGGTGATATGAGCAGATCATTTGGTATGGGTGAGGAGAACTGCTACAGAGTTTTTTTTTTTTAATTATTTATTTAACCAGGAGAAAAAGACCCATTGAGATAAATAATCTCTTTTGCAAGGGCGTCCTGGCCAAGAGGCAGCACAGGATTACAAAATTTAAAATTTCAGATTTACAATACTCTGATTAAAATAAGATAAAATACAAAAATAGAATAAAACAAACAAATGAAAATCATTTAAAACAGTTACAAATCAGGGATGCCATCTCAAGTGCTCTCAGTCTGGAATTAAAATCGCTCAATGGGATAGGTTCTTTTATCCTTAGGTCCTTTTGAAGATTGTTCCAAGTGGTGGGGGCAGAGTATACAAAGGCTCTTTTTCTTTTTTTACACCCTATATATTGCACTCAAACTATCCCACAATGCATTATGAAAAGTAGTCTATGACCAGTGGTCACTACCCAAACCAATATATCCCATCATGCATTGCAGTCGCGCTGAAAGAAATCAAATTAAAAGCATCAAATTTGATTTAATAAAAGGCAGCGGCAATGAAGAAAGTATTCAGCCTTGATTTTTTTTTAATCCCTGAAAGATGCAGCAGACACAAAGTACTTTGTATTTATTAATGTGGGAAATGTGCTCAGTATAATATGTATTTATCACAAAAATACAGGTACATGCATGTATTTATTTTGAAAACCCACCGGCCAACTGATCTGGCATGCTTTAATTGTGCGACAGTAATGACATAAATACCAGCATGCTGAGGTGAAGTGAGGACCCAAGAGCAGACTCAGCAAACAGGCAGTGTAAAGAGAAAACATCTTTAATGAAGTAGAGGGCAGAAAGGCAAAGGTACAGTAGGGCTCAGGCAAAAATTGGTAGTAAAAAAACAGGCCAGGAGGTCAAAAACACAGAGAATCAGGTAGACACGATCAGGGACAAAAAACAGGACAGAAAAATCTTCACAAAAACTGATGAATACAGGCACAAGGGAAATCCAGGCAGAGGTAGCAAAAGACACAATTCAAAAGAACAGGCAGGCAAAAACAGGGAAAAAAAACAAGGACAAATTCAGGCAGGGGGAAATCAAGAAGACACAATACCAATGAGCTGTAGTGACTCAAGGAAAATCTACAAGAGACAGTCTGGCAAATGGAGTAGCTCCAAACAGTTCTTAAAAACCCTGGCAGATGGGAGAGGAGTGGTAGCAGGTGTGGGAGTGCCACTTCAGGAAATGGCCTTCAGCAAGGCAGGACCGAATTCCTGTCATGGAGCCAGCCTGGAAATCCCATAATCTAAGTCATGGATGGACTGGACCGGACTGTGAGAGTATCCCCTTCCCCTTTCAAGAGGCACCTCCAGGCACCTTAGAAAGTGACTCAGGGTGTTGTTGGTGGAAGTCCACGATGAGGGTGGGCTTCATGATGAACCTGGCAGGAACCCAGCTCCTCTCCTCAGGACCGTACCCCTCCCAGTCAACCAGGTACTGGAGTCTTCTGCCTCGGCATCATACCTTCAGCAACCTCCTGACAGTGAAGACCTCATGACCATCTATGAACCTGGGAGGAGGAGGGGGTTTGGAGGGTGGGGATACAGGGATCTGGAGACAAGGGGTTTGACTTGGAAGACATGGAAAGTTGGGTGAATACGGCTCATGGGTACGGACAGAGACAGTCTTACAGAGCATGGATTAATTACCTTGGAGATGGGGAAATGTCCTATGAATCTGGGAACCAATTTGCAGGAGACCATCTTGAGGGGCAAGTGGCGAGTGGAGAGCATTACCCACTGCCCCACCCAATAGATGGGAGCTGCCGAGCGGTGTTTGTTGGCTTGCTTTTTAAACATCTTGACAGAACATAGGAGCTTTTTCCTGGTCAATGCCCATGTTCTCCTGCAGAGGCGCACAAACATCTGGGCAGAGGGTATGGCGGCGACTTCTTGGATGGGGAAAAGTGGTGGCTGGTAACCCAGAGAACACTGGAAAGGGGAAAGACCTGTAGCAGAGGTGGGTAAAGAGTTGTGAGCGTACTCTATCCAAGGGAGGGTCTTGCTCCAGGAAGCAGCATCCTTGGACACCATGCACCTGAGAGCCACTTCCAGCTCCTGGTTGGCCCGTTCCATCTGTCCATTGGTCTGAGGGTGAAAACCTGAAGATAGACTGCGAGAAGCACCAATGAGTTTACAGAATGCTTTCCAGGATTGGGCAGAGAACTGGGGTCCTTGGTCCGATACGATGTCTGAGGGGAGTCTGTGTAGACGGAAAACATGGAGTATCAGCAATTCGGCAGTCTCCTTGGCGGTGGGAAACTTCGGCAGAGGGATAAAATGAACAGCTTTAGAAAAATGGTCGACAACAGTGAGGATACAAGTATTGCCACCTAAATTAGGGAGTCCTGTGATGAAATCCAGGGCTATGTGTGACCAGGGACGGTGGGGAACAGGAAGGGGTCTCAGCAGGCCGGCAGGGGGTTTGTTGCCAGTCTTGTTTCTGGCGCAGATGTTGCAAGCTGCCACAAACCTCTGGACGTCCTCCTTGATGGATGGCCACCAAAAATGTTGTCGAATGAGTGCCATAGTCTGACCCCTGACTCTGAAGCATCGACCTCAACCACAAACTGCTGGGACGGACCTGGAATGGTGAGGTATAGGTGCTGATGTGAACCTTCGTTTGAGCTTGGAAAACGCCTTCTCGACCCCTTCCCCCCAGCTCTAAGGGACCTTGGTGGAAGTTAGAGCCATGAGGGGCCCAGCCACCATACTAACGTTCCTGATGAATCGCCTGTAGAAATTTGCAAACCCAAGAAACCTCTGGAGTTCTCGCCGAGAGGACGAGGTGGGCCAGTCAGCAACTGCCTTGAGTTTCAGGGGGTCCATCTGAATTTGTGTGGGGGAGATAATGAAACCCAGAAAGGAGACAAAACTTCTATGGAACTCACATTTCATGGCCTTAACAAAGAGTTTATTTTCCAGGAGTCATTGAAGGACCTGCCTGATGTGGATGCGGTGTTCATCAAGGGAGCGGGAAAAAATCAATATATCATTCAGATAAACAAAAACAAAAAGGTTAAGGTAGTCCGTCAGGACATCATTAACAAGGGCAGGACTGAATTCCTGTCCCGGATCCAGCCTGGAGCCGGCATGGAAGTCCCACAAACCCAGGTATGGATGGACTGGGCCGGACTGTGACACACAAGTCTTCCTCTTCTCTGCTCTAGGACCCCTTCTTATGACAGTTTGTGTAAATTCAACCTATATTTAATGGATTATATAGACTTCATGATAATGTAATGGAACCAGAACTATCTGGACATTCCAAGGTGGTGTCTTTTCAAACCTTGAAGTCTCAGCAATGAGCTTATGAGTGTGAACATAAATGCAAGCTTGCATTTTAATTCCATTATTTTAACTAATAAAATTATCCTCACTTTTCAATTTGGCTGGCTGGAGCTGTCTTAGGTGGTGATCCATGAGGGTATCTAAAGTCCAATGCTAGCTATCTAAATTAGATAGCATTCATTCATTCATTCATTCATTCATTCATTCATTATCCATAACCACTTATCCTGTGCAGGGTTGCCAGCAAGCTGTAGCCTATCCCAGCTGAATATGGGTGAGAGGCGGGGTACACCCTGGACAAGTAGCCAGGTTATTGCAGGGCTGACCCTTACAGGTAGAGACAAACAACCATTCACACTCACATTCACACCTACAGTCACTTTAGAGGCACCAATTAATCTAACCTGCATGCAGTGGTGGACAAAGTAAAAGTACAAGTACTTTTGTGGTGTAATTACAACAGTAGCACATGATATTACATAGCTGT
>JAPEKM010000025.1:62493873-62504180 GCA_027575975.1 Cathorops multiradiatus
TCAAATTACATTTTAAATGAAGTAATTTTGTACTTTTACTCGAGTAAATTTTGAGATGGGTAATTTTACTTTTACTCCGAGTAGAATTTAGGCAAAGTAAAGATACTTTTACTCAATTACAATTTTTCAGTACTCTTTCCACCTCTGATTAAAAGAAACAGTCATAATGCAGTTCATAAAGTTTGCACATAGTACACCTGACAATACAGAACTTTTAACATGCATAATTTTTAAAAACATATGAACTTTCCTTTTTTAACTGAATTAATCTTTTTTTTTTTAATGAAGCTAAAGCAAAGAACACTTAAGTTCATTAAGTTAGGGGGACAAATATTGATTAAGTGAAAAGCTCAAAACATATTATTTAATACGGCCCTGGATAAAGTCTATGACCATGTATCCATTACTCAACACACTGGCCACTGTACACACCGCTTAAAATATTTTTGTATTTTGTTTTCTCCCCAAGTCAAGAATTCCTGTTGCACACTGAAATGGGATGATTGTCTTAATAATAATAATAATAATAATAATAATAATAATAATACATTTTAAAATCTTGCTTTTGTGTCTATTACCAACAAATTCCCATAATGTGTAGTGTAGTGTAGTGTAGTGTAGTGTATAGCACAAGCACCATTAAATGTTGATTGAATTATTTATTTATTTATTTATTTTTATGATGTTTAAACTTCTGAATTAACTAGTGCACATAGAATCCCAGTGTCCAAAGCAAATTCATGTGCTGAGTCTGTGCTATACTGGGAAAGCAAATATGTTATGATTAATAAAGGACATAGAAAGTCTAAGCATCACTAAAAAGACAATAATCTTTTTTTTTTCTTGTTTTGTTCCCTTTGAACTCGATAAGAAATTTGAAAATGGTCAAACATGATATTCATAGAAAGTATACATGTTGAGCAGGGGGAATGCATTTTAGAAAACATCAGACCTCCTTTGATTTTGGCTCATCTGTGTAACTATACCATAGAGGATTTGAATTTCCATGTATAAAAATAACATTCAATCCTTCCTATTCATCCAAATCACAGATTAGACCACACACATGTGCTCTTATTCATCCTCTGTACTCTAGAGTGGCATAGGTAAATGGAGTCAATATTTACTCTCCTGCACGTGCTAACGGCCATCATAAATTTTTCCAGAGCTAATGAAACTACTTGTAGCCTGCAAGGAGATTTTGTATACCCACATTTTTCAAAGAATGGTGATATCATAGTTGGAGGTATTTTTCCATTCTATAGTAGTTGGGAATTCACAGACTTGTCGTATTCAGTTATGCCACCACCAATAAAGTGCACAAGGTAAGCATTATTTACAAAATACCATTAATGTAATTAATTGAGCATTTACTATGATAAATTACTATGCTGTTACTATGATAATATACTTTTATTTTATACTTAAATAATGGATTTGCCATGCTGTCTGATTTTTTTTATTCATTTTTATCAGTTTAGATTTCAGATCCTTTCAATACACACAGTCCTTGATCTTTGCAGTAGAAGAGATTAACAACAGTTCCTCTTTACTTCCTGGAGTCTCACTGGGCTACAAGATCTTTGACACTTGTAGTTCTTCAGCAATGGGAGTTAAAGTGGCAATGACACTTATTAATGGAAATGAGAACTCAGCTGCACATCAGGTCTGCACAAAGCCAGCCCAGGTACAAGCCATAATAGGTGAGACATACTCAGCGGTGTCCACAGCGATAGCAATGAGTATTGGACCTTTCAACATCCCTATAGTAAGAATTTACACCATTTTATCAATAATATGAATACAAGAACACAATTTTAAAAGTTTGAGAGACATTACAGCTGAAAAGTCATTATCACTCTCTTTTGGTGCATTGTATTGTGCAAAATGATCTTTTGGTGCATTGTATTGTGCAAAAAAGTTCTACAACATGATGCCCGAGTTGTCTGTGGTAATCTAATTTCAGATCAGTCACTCTTCCACCTGTGAATGTCTCAGTGACAAAAAGAAATATCCCTCATTTCTGCGCACAATTCCTAGTGATTATCACCAATCCAGGGCCCTGGCAGAGATGGTTAAGCACTTTGGCTGGACCTGGGTGGGAGCAATAAGAAGAGATGATGATTATGGTAACACTGGGATGGCTACATTTACTAAAGTTGCAGAACAATTGGGCATATGCTTAGAATATTCCCTCCCATTTTTTAGAACCTACTCACAAGAAAGGGTGCTAAAAATGGTAGAGCAAATAAAAAGCTCCACTTCTCGAGTAATAGTGGGATTTCTTGCTCACTGGGATTGGGAGATTTTGGTGCATGTATTTACTAAACACAACATCACTGGATATCAATGGGTGGGAACTGAGGGTTGGATCGTGGATCCAGTAGTGGCAAGACTGGATAAGCAAAATATACTGCAAGGAGCCATAGGACTTGCTATTTCCAAAACAACAGTAACAGGTCTAGAGGACTTTATTCTAGATATAAAACCACTGAAATCTGTAGGCAGTGCCATTTTTACTACATTTTGGGAAGCTCTGTTTAATTGTAAATACACAATGCAAAATGATTCAAGAGGCTTACCAGTATGCACAGGAGAAGAAAATCTGTTTGAAGTGGAAAATACCTTCACTGACATGTCTTTGATGCCCATTATCAGTAATGTATATAAAGGAGTTTACTCCATTGGCTATACCCTACATGACCTTCTTGGCTGCAAACAAACTTGTCCTACAAAGAAGCAACCTGATCCTCTCACTGTGAGTTAAAAGTGGTATAATGGCACTGTTTTGCACAAAGGCTAGCTTTGGTACACACCTGTTGGAAAACCAAGTCATAATACACTTCATGAAGAGTGCAATTGTTCTTAATATAGATAACTTACTGTATTTTAAAAGTTTTATTAACACATGAAGTAACTTTGGTTTTCAATGTTATTTTTTAGTTCCTTGAACACATCAAAAAGATGCACTTCAAGACCAAAGATGGTGAAAATATTTATTTTGATAAAAATGGTGACCCTGCAGGAAAATATGAAATCATAAACTGGCAAATTAATGAAAAACACCTACATAAATTTGTTACTGTTGGGTTTTATGATTCTACTTTTCCTGGTCAGAGTCGTTTAAATGTAAACATGACCTCTATTATTTGGGCAAAAAGTACTGATCAAGTGAGTATAAGGAGAAATGTGTGAAGATCTTATGGGGGGGCATTTATTTGTCATTTTCTGTCCTTTTAATACTTATATATATTGTGTGTGTGTGTGTGTGTGTGTGTGTGTGTGTGTGTGTGTGTGTGTGTGTGTGTGATGTGCGCCTTGGTCCTAGGTACCAAAATCTGTATGCAGTGAGAGCTGCCCACCAGGAACAAGGAAAGCTGTGCAAAAAGGAAAGCCAATCTGCTGCTTTGACTGCATACCATGTGCTGCAGGAGAAATTAGTAATATGACAGGTAGAAAAATCACAAAAAAACAAAAATAAGTTACTATTTAAGAGTTTGCAGTGGTATCATAAAAGTTTTCTATTCAGTCAGTTTTGTGAATACACATAAAACTGAGGCGTATGCTTTAGTTATGCAACTTTATCCATTTCATGTCCTTAAGATATGTGATACAGTTAATATTCAGAATATTCAGAAAGCTATGTCCTTCAGTACCTGTTATAAAATATCTTATGTATTCAATTATAATGTAATAAATACAATACATTATTGTTCTTTCCAAAACACTTAAAATACCAAACAAAATTTTAAATACCTTTTAGATTTACGTTGCTTAAATATATACAGTACATTTTACTAAAAAATTAGTGTTAAAGATACAGGGTGTCCCAGAAGTTAGGGGTCACCTGTAAATCAATAAACCATACACAGTTGCCCCCTAACTTTTGGGACACCCTGTGTAATGTCAGGTGATAAGACTGTACACTATTTACCCTAAACTCAGCCTACACTATTTAAAGTCAATAGATTTCAAAAGATTGTTACTGTTCATTGGAGATTAATCTTAAGACAGCAAATTAGTTTTATTTACCTGTCATATATTTTGAATTCTATTTATTATTTCCCAAACATATCTAACTTTTCTTTGCATTACTCTTTTTTTATGTCTTCATTACAGATTCTCTTGAATGTAAAGTATGTCAGCAGGAATACTGGTCAAATCCACAGAAGGATAAATGTGTCATGAAAGAAATTGAATATCTGTCATATGAGGAAACTATGGGAATACTGCTCACAGTTATTTCTGTTGTTGGTACATTTATGACATTGATAATAGCAGCCATATTTATTAAATATAAAAACACTTCAATAGTCAAAGCCAACAATTCTGAACTTAGTTTCCTGCTGCTCTTTGCACTGGCTCTCTGTTTCCTTTGTTCGCTTACTTTCATTGGACAGCCCTCTGAATGGTCCTGTATGCTGCGCCACACAGCATTTGGCATCACTTTTGTCCTGTGCATTTCCTGCATTCTTGGAAAAACAATGGTGGTATTAATGGCCTTCAAGGCAACGCTTCCAGGAAGTAATATCATGAAATGGTTTGGACCTCCACAACAGAGACTTAGTGTACTTGCATTCACTCTAATACAGGTTCTAATCTGTGTAATTTGGTTAACAACATCACCTCCTTTTCCTTTCAAAAACCTAAATCACTACAAAGAAAAGATAATTCTAGAATGTCATTTGGGCTCAACCATAGGATTTTGGGCTGTGCTTGGTTATATTGGACTTTTGGCTCTTTTATGTTTTGTTTTGGCTTTTCTGGCTCGGAAGTTGCCTGATAATTTTAATGAAGCTAAATTCATCACGTTCAGCATGCTCATATTCTGTGCTGTCTGGATCACTTTTATTCCAGCTTATGTCAGTTCACCTGGGAAATTTACTGTAGCTGTAGAAATATTTGCCATTTTGGCATCAAGCTTTGGTTTGTTATTCTGTATCTTTCTTCCAAAATGTTACATAATTATCCTAAAACCAGAGAAGAACACGAAAAAGCAGCTTATGGGGAAAAATGCCAGTTAAATAAGCTAACAGTCCAAATGTTGTTTTGTAATATAATATTATGGCCCAAATATAAAATAATATAGCCCAATATAACGCATACAACAAAGTAACCAGAACTAAACTCATTGAATATTTTAACATACAGGTCTGTTCTGAATCTTTATTCACTTAATAGTGGATTTTTTTGCATTTTGTTTTCTCCCACACTTAAAAAGTCTTGTGGCTCATTGAAATCGGGTATCAGCTTTAATAAATATAAAATTCATTTTTGAAATGTTTCTTTTGTATCGTTTTCCAAAAAAACAGATAATGTTGGGTGTAGTATGTAACACAAGCACTGTTTACACAAAAAAGATTGATTGATTAAATGAATAAACGAATTAAAAACGTATTGAATACATTTATATATGCATACAGTCAAGCCGAAAAGTCTGCACACCCCTTCACCGTCTCCACATTTTATTACATTCCAGACTTATTTTACAATAGATTGAGTTCATTTTTTGTCACAAAATTCTACATAAAGTAGCCCATAATGACAAAGTGAAAGCAGGGTTTTAAACATTTTGTGCTAATTTATTAAAAATAAAAATGTAAAATATCATATGTACACAAGTGTGCACACCCTTTGATATGACATTCAAAAGTGAGCTGAGGTGCATTTTGTTTCCACTGATACTGCTTGAGATGTGTTTACATCATAATTGGTGTCCACCTGTAATAAATTCAATTGATTGGACATGATTGGAGATTACCACAACCTGCCTTTCTAAGGTCCCACAGTTGACATTGTATGTCAGAGCAAACTACAAGCCATGGGGTCAAATAAATTATTTGCAGACCTCAGAAACAGTATTGTATTGTATTGTATTAAGGCATATATCTGGAGAAGTGTAAAGAAAAATTGCTGAAGCTTTACAGGTTCCAAAGAGCACAGTGGCCACCATCATTTGTAAATGGAAGAAGTTTGGAACCAACAACAATCTTCCTAGACCTGGCTGCCTGGCCAAACTGAGCGATTGGGGAAGATGGGCCTTGGCCAGGGACATGAGCAGGAACCTGAGGGTCACTCTGACAGAGCTCCAGCATATCCTTGTGGAGAGGGGACAGTCTTTCAGAAGATTAACCATCCAGGCAGCACTCCACAAATCAGGCTTTTATGGTAGAGCAGCCAGATGGAAGCCACTCCTTAGTAAACGGCATGACAGCCCACTTGGAGTTTGCCAAAAGGCACCTAGAGGACTCTCAAACCATGAGAAACAAGGTTCTCTGGTCTGATTAAACCAAAATTTGACTTTTTGGCCTGAATACCAAGTGTCACATCTGGAAGAAACCAGGCACCGCTCATAACCTGGCTAATGCCATCCCTACAGTGAAGCATAGTGGTGGCAGCATCATGATGTGGGGATGTTTTTTTCAGTAGCAGGAATGGAGCGACTAGTCCTAATAGATTGAAAGATGAATGCAGCTAAGTACACAGAGATCCTTGAAGAAAACCTGCTCCAGAGTGCTCTGGATCTCAGACTGGGGCAAAAGTTAACGTTACAACATGACAATGACCTAAAGCATACAGCCAAGAGAACAAAGGAGTGGCTTCAGAGAAAGTCTGTGAATGTCATTGAGTGGCCCAGCCAGAGCCCAGACCTGAATCCAATTGAGCATCTGCGGAAGAAGCTGAAAATGGCTGTGTACCGATGCTCCCCATCCAACCTGATGGAGCTTGCAAGGATATGACAAGATAAATGGATGAAAATGTCCAGAAACAAGTCTGCCAAGCTTGTAGCTTCATTCCCAAGATGGCTTGAAGCTGTAATTGCTGCCAAAGGTGCATTAACCAAACATTAAGCTAAGGGTGTGTACAGACATTTAACCCCAAAATAACTTATTTTTGTCAGTAAAATAAAATTGCGTATTTTCTAAAAACCTGTTTTCACTTGATAATTATTGGAGATTGTGTGTAGATGACTGAGGCAAAAAAAAAAGCTAAATCTAATGTAGAATAAGTCTGTAATGTAATAAAACCTGGAGAAAGTGAAAGGGGTGTGCAGACTTTCCTGCTTCACTGTATGTTTTTCTGTATTTTGAACACCTAGTCATTCATTCAGTCCAAACAAAACTGTTTTTACATGGGCAAAAGCCCATTCACATGGGTTCACCCCTGGACCAGATCTGGTGTCCCCTTTTTAGTGAAGTCAGTGAACGGGTTGATAACACCCCAAAAATTAGGCACAAACCTGCTATTGTAGCCAGCCAGCCCCAGGAACTGCCACACCCATCTTTTGGTCACAGTCACTTCTGTCTTATCAATTTGGGGATGCACCTCTTCATGGCCCAAGTGGAAGCCTAGATATCAGACTTCTGCCTGCCCAACTGCACACTTCTTTTGGTTTGGTGTGAGTTCTGTCTCTCTCCAGGATCTTAGGACAGCCCTCACATTTTGTAATTGCACCTGCCCATGACCCATGTGGAAGTCTAGATATCATATATCCACCTGCCCAATGGCACACTTTTTTTCCAGTTTGCTGTGAGTTCTGCTTGTCTCCCGGACCTTGGGGCAACCCTCAGATGTGGCAAATGTGACTGGCAATCATTGCTATAAATCACCACATTTATACAAGCAGCAACAGCCAGAATCATGAGATGCTCCATGAGATGTTGAAATGTCACTGTGGCTCAAAACAACCCAATTCAAAGGGTGACAAATTGGTGAAAGCAGCAATGTGGGAACCACTAGAATAGAAAAATGATATTTTTCTCAGGAAATTGGAGTCAAGGGAATCTACCAATAGACTTATTGAGAGACAGTGTTGAATAAAATGGGTGGCATGCTGGTATAATGGTTAGCAGTGTTACCTCAAAGCAAGAAGGTTCTGGGTTTGAGCCCAGTGGCTGATGGGGGTCTTTCTGGATAGAGTTTTCATGTTCTCCCCATGTCTGTGTGGGTTTCCTCTGGGTGCTCTGGCTTCCCCCACAGTTCAAAGACATCTGGTTAGGTTAACAAATGGCGGCCTTGGGCTGAGGTGCCCTTGAGTGAGGCATCTACCCCCCCCCCTCCAACTCCTCCCGGGGTGCTGTAGCATGGCAGACCACTGCTCTGGGTCTGTGTGTGTGTGTGTGTGTGTGTGTGTGTGTGTGTACTGCTTCAGATGGGTTAAACGCAGAGAGGAATTTCACTGTGCTTGTGTGTACATCCATCCATCCATCCATCCATCCAACCAGCCATCCATTTTCTGCCATTTATCCAGGTCTCAGTTGCAGGGGTAGCAGCTTAAGCAGAGAAGCCCAGACTTCCCTCTCCCTAGGCACCCCCACCAGCTCTTTTGGGGGAATACCAAGGCTTTCCCAGGCCAGCCAAGAGATGTAATCTCTCCAATGTGTCTTGGGTCTGTCCCAGGGTCTCCTCCCAGTGGGGCATGCCCAGAGAACCTCCCCTGGGAGGCATCCAGGGGGCATTCTAACAATGTGCCTGAACCACCTCAACTGACTCCTTTCAATGTGGAAGAGCAGTGGTTCTATTCTGAGTCTCTCCTGAATGACCAAACTTCTCACCCTTTCTCAAAGAGAGAGCCCAGCCACCCTGTGGAGACAACTCATTTATTCATCTTATTCTTTTGATCAGTACTTGTGACCATAGGTGAGAGTGGGGACATAGATGGACCAGTAAATTGAGAGCTTTGCCATTTTGCTCAGCTCTCTCTTCACCACAACAGACCAGTTTAGCATCTGCATCACTACTGATGCTGCCCTGATCTGTCTGTCCAACTCCCACTCCCCCTACCCTCACTCATGAACAAGCTCCTGGGATGCTTAAACTCCTTCACTTGAGTTAGCAACTCCCCCCTGACCCAAAGAAGACACTCCACCCATTTCTGGCTGAGTGCCATGGCCATGGACTTGGAGGTGCTGATCCTCATCCCAGCTGCTTCACACTCAGTTGCAAACCATCCCAGTGCATGCTGTAGGTCAGATATTGATGAAGCTAACAGGACCACATAATCCACAAAAAGCAGAGACGTGATCCTGATGCCACCAAATGAGACACCCTTTCCCCCTTGGCTGCTCCTAGGAATTCTGTACATAAAAGTTATGGACAGAACCGGTCACAAAGGGGAGCCCTAGCGGAGTCTCACATGCACTGGGAAGAAGTCAGATTTACTGCCGGCAGTGTGAACCAAACTCCTGCTCCAGTCATACAGGGTTTGAATGGCCCACAGCAGTGGGCCCTGAACACCATACTCTCAAAGCACCTCCCACAGGGCATCCTGAAAGACATGGTCATAAGCCTTCTCCAGGTCCACAAAACACATGTAGACTGGTTAGACAAACTCCCATGCACCCTCCAGTACCCTTGCAAGGGTAAAGAGCTGGTCTAGTGTTCCATGACCAGGAACAAAACTGCATTGTTCCTCCTGAATCCAGCGTTCAACTATTGACTGGACTCTCCTCTCCAGCACCCCAGCATAGGCTTTCCCAGGGAGCCTGAGAAGTGTGATCCCTCTATAGTTGGAACACACTCTCCAGTCCCCCTTTTTATAAAAGGATATCTCCACCCCAGTCTGCCAATTCAGAGGCACTGTCCCTAACCTCTATGCAATGTTGAAGAGGCATGTCAGCTAAGACAGCCCAACAACATCCAGAGCCTTCATGAACTCAGGACAAATCTCACCTACCCCCAGAGGCTTCCAAGGAGCTTTTTAACCACCTTGGCAACCTCAGCCCCTGTGATGGGTGAGTCCTTCCAAGCACCCTCAGACTCTGTGCCCTCCTCGGAAGTCATGAAGGTGGACTTGAGGAGATCCTCAAGTATTCCTTCCACTGCCAGATGATGTCCCCAGTTGAGGTCAACAACACTCCATTCCCACTGTAAACAGTCGGGACAGAGCACTGCTTCCCCTTCCTGAGCTGCTGGATGGTTTGCCAGAATCTCTTCAAGGCTGGCTGAAAGTTGCTTTCCATGGCCTCTCCAAACTCCTTCTACACCTGTGTTTTTGCTTCAGTGACTGCCAGAGCTGCATTCTGCTTGGCCCATCAGTATCTGTCAGCTGCCTCTGCAGACCCACAGGCTAACTAAGCCCAATAGGATTCTTTCTTCAGCTTGACGGCTACCCTCACTGCAGGTATCCAGTACCGGGTTCAGGGATTACTGCCACAACAGGCACCAACAACCTTGCAGCTGCAGATCCACATGGCCGCCTCAGCAATGGAGGTATGGCCCATGGTCCACACAGACTCAATGTCCCCATCCTCCCCTGGTATGCAGTTGAAGCTCTGCTGGAGGTGGCATTTAAAGCAAAGCACAAA
>JAPEKM010000025.1:62655168-62666246 GCA_027575975.1 Cathorops multiradiatus
TCCAGGTTTAGTGTATTGTGACGCCGCCACACCAGCGCCACATACAGGCCTGGCATATGTACTACAGTGTTTTGGGTTGTTTCCAGTGAATCGAAACAGCGTCGTGTTTACGGAGATTATTTTCAAAACGACAGCGTATTGGGTGAGGCCGTGTACTCGTGTGGACGGGGCCTGAGATTGAATATATTCATCCTGGGAGTATGCAAACTTTTGGCCTTAACTCTAGCTCTTTAGAAACACACAGTCTGATTTGGTTGGGTACAGCTGAGAAGCTGGTGTTCGTGTGTGTACCTCCGTCCCTGGTGGCCGATGCAGGCTCTGTTGCAGATCAGCAGGATCATCTTGTCAGCAGCTGTGTTTTTGTTGGGCGACGCCGGATTCACCGCCCCCTGCATGAACGATGGGGTGCGAGGGCTGTCATTGCCATACTTCAGGTTGTTCTGATTAAGGTTTGCAAGAAGGCTCCCTGCGAGAATAAACGAGGCTTTAGTGATGCAAAAGAGATTCTTATCTTCTCTTGTCTAATTCGTTCTGTGGCACTTTTCATTCAGAAAGACGTCTGGGGTTAAGGTACCTCTTTTGGAGCGAAGGCTTTCTAATTTGAATGTCTCAGGGGTTTCGAATGCAAAGATGGAGTCACTTTCCTGAATTATGTCAAGATCGTCATCATCGTCGCAGAAGGAGCGATGGAAACCATCATAATACATTTCAGTCAGGACAAACTGCAGAGATGAGAGCAACAGATGTGTTTACACATGTTTAACACCAGAGGATGAGGAAAAAAAAAAAGCACAACACCACTTCACATCATTAAAGTGTCGTTCAAGTGATCTACCACCTGCAATAATACGACCAGGCTTACTACAAAAATGCTGTTTCTGGAATGAGAACTGTTCTGGGGAGATGTGTGCATACACTTGGCCGTAAGTAGAAAAACAAGCTGAAAAACCACCTTAAGTTTCTCCCCTCACCCTCTGCCAATGCTGCATGTCATCCTTGTGATACTGAGCACAAGAGCCTTTTTTGGTTGGAATTTCAGCGAGCGTAGATACAGAGGACTAATCCTACATTCTATGAACTAACGCTGAAGTTGCTTATCTTTTTTTTGTTTTATTAGAAATGGTTTTGGGCAAAACAGGAAGGATTCTAAAGGTAACGAGTTAAACTCAAAATAAACAGCATGCTCATCAGTGTGCTTTGTTGACAGATTCTATTACTAGTTTCGTACAACTTCCAGGCACTGATAATCTCTGACTATGTGAAACTACACGAGGCAAAGTGAATACACTAAACTGACTGAAATTAAGTGACTTCATGAAAAGATGTGCAACGGCGTGACTACATGCAACTACATGAAACTAAGCGACTGTGTGAACATGGAGTGAAACTAAGTGACTACGTGCATCCGCATGAAACTTTGTGAAATTACATGCAAGTAAGTGTCTATGTGAAACTAAGTCACTACATGCAATTATGGAAAACTGAAATTAAGTGACCATGTTGCACTACATAAAAGTATGTGACGCCATCAAACTATTGCAACTACATACAAGTGACTATATGAACCTACGTGAAACTAAGTCATATGTGGAAACTAAGTGACGACGTAAAACTACATGAAACCTACGTGAAACAACGTGATGAGGTGAACCTTCGTGAAACAGTGACAACATGAAACGGAGTGAAGACGTGAAAAAGTGACGAGGTGAATCTACGTGAAACAAAGTGACGACATGAAACAAAGTGACGATGTGAAACAGTGATGACGTGAACCTATGTGAAACAAAGTGCTGACATGAACCTATGTGAAACAACATGACAACGTGAAACAACGTGAAGACGTGAAACAATGTGACGACGTGAAAAAGTGACAAGGTGAACCTACGTGAAAAAACATGACGTGAACCTACGTGAAACAAAGTGATGACATGAAATGGAGCAACAACCTGAAACAACATGGCGAGGTGAACCTACGTGAAACAACGTGATGACATGAAACAGAGTAACAACCTGAAACAACATGACGAGGTGAACCTACATGAAGCAACGTGACGAGGTGAACCTACATGAAACAACATAACGTGAAACAACGTGACGACGTGAACCTACATGAAACAATATGACGAGGTGAATCTACGTGAAACAAAGTGATGACATGAAACAGAGTGACAACGTGAAACAGTGACTACGTTAACCTACGTGAAACAAAGTGACGACGTGAAACAGTGATGATGTGAACCTATGTGAAACAGTGACGAAGTGAACCTACGTGAAACAAAGTGACTACGTGAAATGGAGTAACTACGTGAAACAACGTGAAACAGTGACAACATGAAACGGAGTAACAACCTGAAACAACATGACAAGGTGAACCTACGTGAAACGTGACGAGGTGAACCTATGTGAAAAACGTGATGACGTGAACCTACATGAAACATGACGACGTGAACCTACATGAAACAACGTGACGACATGAAACGGAGTGAAAACGTGAAAAAGTGACGAGGTGAACCTACATGAAACAACGCGACGAGGTGAACCTACGTGAACCTAAGTGACTAAAACTACATGAAAGAAACTGACTACATGAAACTATATGAAAGTGACAATGTGAAAGTATGTGCAACAAACTGAAACTCAGTGACTACATGCAGTGCATACTGTGTGAAACTATGTGGCTACCTGAAACTACCTGAAAGTAACTGACAAAGTGAAACTGTGAAACAAAGCAACCGAGACGACATGAAACTAAGTGCCGACTACACAAAACTAAACGCAAATGCATTTTTAATCTGCAGGTTTTCCATCAACTGTATTTGTTATTTTCTATAATTCAATCTCTGCCACTTCCCTGTTTTTTGCAGCAGTAGTAAGCAGTAAGAAAGGCACGTGATGAAAATTTGGCCAGTGAATCTACAACAAAAACATGTTGTCTGCAGGCTTTTGAATGAACACCTGATCTGGAGGAATCTTTGTCTCACGTGAAACAGCTTCTCTGAGCCTGGAGACAGTGCTGTTGAGGGGCACAGCCACACCAATCCTCATGCAGTGAGAGTACTTGCCCTGATAAACCACTGTCACATACAGGGGCCTGAGGGATAAACACACCAACACAGTCACAAGTCTTACAGAGTACATCATAATAGTGGTTAAAGGGCAACATGGGCAAACTGACTCAGTGCAAGCTTCTCACATTTTGTTAGGCCAACATCAGTGCACACGTCACGTCTAGAACACTGGAGATTGCCCAGGAGCGTATTTTAGTAATCTTCACAGCTCAAATACTCAGGAAAAAGGATCAGATAAATTCATTCCTGTGTGCTGAATATGGAATTCTAAAGCATGTCTTGTTGATACTCTTGAGGAGAAAAAGCACTGGAAAACCTTTAGATGCTCTTTAACCTCTCTCTACATCAGAGATGGAGCACTGGAAAGAGGTTTTTTTAAGATATTTTTGGGGGGCTTTTTTCACCTTTCACTGGATAGGACAGTGTAGAGACAGGAAATGAGCAGGAGAAAGAGACGGGGAGGGTCGGGAAATGACCGCAGGTCGGAATCGAACCCGGGTCCCTGGATTTATGGTATGGCGCCTTATCCACCTGAGCCACGACGCCTTGGAAAGAGGTTTAGCATTTTAGATTAGAGATGTGGCTTCCGTAGGCATGTAACGATTCATGATATTGGGTTCATGATTCGATTTTCCCATGATATTTTTGAAAAAAATAGAAAAAAAAAAGTGCAACATTTATTTTCCTGTTATCAGCTTAAATATTCCTTTTGTCAAATCTTAAAAGAAAAAAAAAATAAAACACTTTTCATTTTCTTAATAACCAACAATTTTTTACGCACATTTGTAAAGGTTGGAGTAAAATATACCCTGTTAACTAAAGTATTCTTTTTATTAAAAACGAAAAACCTAATAATTCAGCCTTTTCTTAATAAACTCTTATGAACATGTGTACTACCTTCATTCTCTTCTCTTATCTTTCAGCAACCTGTAAAAAGAAAGCTCTGATTTTGTGTTAATCTATGTGTACAGTCACACAACAGCTGTCTCACATTTTAGATTTCTTTGTGCATTTTCACAACATTACAGCTGTGTTACTTCCACCCAAGTTGAAGTCAGTAATTGTGCCCTCTGCTGTCTAAGCATTGCAATTATATCCAGGTAAAACTAAAGATTACGCAGTCTAATAATTTAAATTCATTTTTCTTTTATTTACATTGCATTACAGGCACTGAGCAGATGCTCTTATCTACAGCAACGTACAATAAGACCCTGACATACCCGCAGTAGTGGGAAGCCAGGGAGCAGTTGGAGGTTAAGTGCCTTGCTTCAGTCATTCCTGCTAGTCCAGGGAATGAAACCAGCAACCTTTTGGTCCCAAAGTTGTCTCTAACCTTTAGGCCATGGCTTCCATGGCCCATCACTATTTCATTGATGTGAATAGTCATAAAATCACTTTAAGCTGTCCATGCCACAGAGTGGGGACTTGATGGAAGAGTGGCCAGAAAAAAGCCATTACTAAAGAAAACCTGTTCAGAGTTTGCCCGACAACATGTGGCAGACTCCCCAAACACATGGAAGAAAATTCTCTGGTCAAATGAGATTAAAATTGAACTTTTCGGCCATCATGAGAAATGCCATGTGTGGCACAAACCCAACACCCTGAGAACACCATTCCTACAATGAAGCATGGTGGTAGCAGCATCATGGTGTGGGGATATTTTTCATCTGCAGGGACAGGAAAGTTATAGAAGACTGAAGGAAAGATGGATGGCTCTAAATACAGGACAATTCTGGAACAAAACCTGTTTGAGTTGACCAGAGTTTTGAGACTGGGATGAAGGTTTACATTCCAGCAGGACAATGACTCTAAACATACTGCTAAAGTTACACTGGAGTGGTTTAATGGGAAAGATTTAAATATATCGGAATGGCCTGATCAAAGCCCAGACCTCAATCCAATTGAATGTCTGTGGCATAACTTGATTGCTGTACACTAACGCGATCCATCTAACTTGAAGGAGTTGCAGCAGTTTTGCCTTGAGGAATGGGCAAAAATCCCAATGGCTAGATGTGCTAAGCTAATAGAGACGTACCCCAAGAGACTTGCAGCTGCAATTGCAGCAAAAGGTGGCTTGATGAAGTATTGATTTTGATGGGGTGAATACATGTGCACATTCCAGGTTTCTGGTTTTTCGTCTGAAATATTGTTTGTGTCACAATAAAACAAAAATGTTTACCTTTAAAGTGGTAAGCATGTTGTTTAAGTCAAATGGTGCAAAGCCCCCAAAAATCCATTTTAATTCCAGCTTGTAATGTAACAAAACAGGACAAACACAAAGGGGGATGAATACATTTGCAAGACACTGTACACTGTAGCTTCCAGTGAGATAAGCTTTTTTGAACTGTTGTTCCAAGAGCGGAGAGACCTGCTGCAGACATAGTGGAGGTGATGTTAGTTTCAATAATTTTCTTGACCTTGCATCAGTACACATGAAAGCATGGTAGGATTATATCAAAAAGTATTCACTCAATAAGCCAGTTATATGTGCAATTTATCTCTTGACAATTGACTGATTTGTATAATCATATCATTGCAGTGGGGGCATTATAAATCATTGGCTGTGAGTAGAGAGGATTCAGACAGAACCAATAGGTAATATGTGATGAGTCTCACCTGTGTCTAATCATGGCAGTCCATTAAAGTGTGTTTTTTCATGTGCTTGCAGAGAAGCTGGGCAGCAGAGAGAGAGAGAAAACCAGCACAGTGCCATGTATAAAGCATTAAAGATAGCTGAAAAGCTGAAAAACAACATACTCAACCCAAGTTGTCACAAGCCTGTCTCCTCGTTCCTCATTTTCCTGTATACACCGAGAGAGTTACCTTTGTGCCAAAAACCATGATTGTGAGAAAGAAGAACCATCATGGAGTCCTCCTCACCCATCACCAAGATCATCCAAACCCTCACCAGTATCCACTGATTCCACCATAAGGCCCTTGTTGGGCTGTGTGTAGAGCAGGAGCAGTACTTCCAGGCTCTGCTTGAAGCACAGGCAGAAGACTTGCAGGTGCTCTGGAACCTGGTCCAGCCAATGTGTACTCTAGCAACAGCTCCAGTGGCCGAAACAGGCCTGCACCAGCTCAGGCTCATGAAGGTAAGTCTGGTGAGAATATTTAAAGCTGTAACAGGTGACTATTTGTCTCCTGTCCCTTTCTCGGCCTCAAATTGCTTCTGCCAAATTTAATGACTGTTAGTTTAAATTACCTCATAAGCTTCTAGCTGTCACCAAAGAGGCACAGGAAAGGAACCAGTAAAGGAACAAAAGAAATGCAACAACAGAAACAGATTGGCCACAGAGCTTGAAGGCATGTGCAGGCCCACATTCTCAGAAAATAAAGTACATTATTGTTCCTTTAGGGCTACAATGGCTTGTCTCTGGGGCAGTACCCTCAAATTTGCTTATTTGTACCCTTTCTATACTGCTGGGGAACATATTTATGTCTGCCTTTTGACCCTAAAAAGATATAAATAATTACCTTGAGGTCCAATAATGAACCATAGTGGTACATTACTGTAGACTGTACCCTGGGGGACAGAAATTGATTACAACTGTATTTCTGATAGTGCAGTATGCACAAGCCAACAATAGTGGCTGTAAATAATTGTGATGATCATTGCTGAATTAATTAAGGCAAATGCCACAGAGATTTGCAGGTACCATCCTGTCCCTTAATGATATCACAAAACTCACCAGCTCTCTGATTTGTCCAAAATGAATTGTCATAACCAGAATAAACATAAGATGTTTATAAATAGGTGAAGACTATATATCTGTTGAGGACTGAGAGAGCAAAACCATTGGGTAATTTTTGTGATGTTATTCCTTGTACAACTCCTTTCTCTTAGCCTGGCAAATGGAGAAAATTGTCATATTCTGGAAAACCCAGAAGATCCTCTCCTATCTAAAGATGGAGATGTGATAATTGGAGCTATCTTTTCAGTACATAGGTGTACAGATATGCAGTCACTGGAATACACTGAAAAACCTCAACCTTTAATTTGCATTAGGTTTGTTGTAGTAGACCCATCCACATTATTTAGTAAATCTCAATTTCTTCTGTATTTCTGCACTGAATGTCTTTTATTTTTAATTTTATACTAAATACATAATTTTAATTTTCTTATGATTTTTATGTATATTTGTAGAATTAACCTCAGACAATTACGCTTTGCTCAGACCATGACTTTTGCAATTGATGAAATCAACAAAAGCAACAGCTTGCTCCCAAATATTTCAATTGGTTACAGAATTTATGACAATAATCGCTCATATTTGTTATCTATGAAAGCAGCCATGGCACTAATGAATGGTATGGACATAAAAGCAGATGGTGCCTGCTCTGGACAAGCAGTAGTACAAGCCATCATAGGGGAGTCAGATTCTTCTCCTACGATAGCACTCACAAGAACAATAGGACCCTTTAAAATCCCAGTGGTAAGAATAAATTATTTTCATAATTATTTCATAACAATTATTTAATAGTTACAAAACACTTGAAATATAAAGTAGAATAATATTTTATTTTACAGTGTCTACATTTAAGTCATGTATCCATTTTTGTCTATTTCCTAATGGTCATGTTGTTCTTACAGGCAGCACAGTGGTGCAGTGAATATCATTGCCACCTCATAGCTTCTTTTTGTTTTTATACATAATATATGAATATTATTTTGAAAGATTTTGGTATTCTTTATGTTTTTAGTTTGATACTAGTCTGTCTAAATTCCTCTTGCTATGAACAAATAAAACCTGTTTGTTTTTGTTTTTTTTACATATTTATACTTTTACCCCGTAAAAAAAAAAGGCTTTTTTTCTTTTATGTGTCCTTCTCTCATCAGATAAGTCACGCTGCCACATGTGAATGCTTGAGCAACAGAAAAGAGTATCCCTCTTTCTTCAGGACCATAGCAAGTGACTACTACCAGAGTAGAGCCCTGGCATATTTGGTCAAGCACTTTGGCTGGTCTTGGGTGGGAACTGTAAACAGTGATAATGACTATGGCAACAATGGAATGGCCATTTTTCTGAATGCAGCCAAAGAGGAGGGAATATGTGTTGAGTACTCGGAGAAGTTTGACCGTTCAGATCCTGCTAAAATAGTAAAAGTGGCTGACATTATTAAGAAAGGCACAGCCAAAGTAATTATTGTATTTCTCGCCTCCTTTGATATGAACATTCTAATAGATCAGCTTATTCTGAAGAATGTCAGTGGCTACCAGATGATTGGTGTTGAGGCATGGATTTCTGCTGTAGAGCTTGTCACACCAGCAAGTTACAATATATTGGCAGGAGCCATTGGTTTTGATGTGGGGAAATTGAACATTGATAGTTTTGCTGACTATGTTGTCAATGGGTTTTGGCAAAAAGCACTCCCTTGCTTAGATACCAATGGAAATATTTTTCAACCTGAAAACAACTGCAGAAAATATGAAGATATTATTCACTTTAAAAACTACACTAAGGATATATCAGAACTGAGATATGCAAATAATATTTACAATGCAGTTTATGCTGTGGCACACTCTCTACACAGCCTGTTGAGATGCACAGAAAACCAGAGTTGTGAGAAAGACAAAATAATACAACCATGGCAGGTAACACAAGAGAAGAGAAACAAACAGGTTATGTCCATGACTGATATGTTCATGAAATGAATAATAATTTTTATTTTTGCCTTCCAAGGTTGTTGAGTCTTTAAAAAAAGTAAATTTTACTACCAAAGAAGGAGAACAAGTTTGGTTTGACAGCACTGGGGCAACAGCTGCAAAATATGATGTGGTGAACTGGCAACGAGAGATCAATGGAGAAGTGCAGTTTAAGACAGTGGGTTATTATGATGCCTCACTGCCAAATGGACAACAGTTTGTTCTAAATGTTGAAGATATTGTGTGGGCTGGAGAGAAAAGACAGGTGCACCCAATGTTTGATAATTCTACAGTTTTACTGAATATAATCTACACTTGATTGGGTTATCTATCTATCTATCTATCTATCTATCTATCTATCTATCTATCTATCTATCTATCTCTGTAAAGCCCAATATAATATTTCCAGTAAAAATGAATGTTCTTATAATGTAAGTGCCACACCACTGAAAAAAGGTTTGACACCAAAATAGCTTTTTTTTTTAAATATATATATAAAAAAAAGACTGAAGTTATAAAGCTGCTTTGATATCAATCAATTTTTGTTTGATGAGCAAACAATTATGTCTCAACAGCTTCACAAAACTGGCAGATAGAACCTTATAAATTGAAGGCTATTAAACAGTATAATAATAATAATAAAAAATGTGCATATTGTTACTGTTTTATATATTTTAAATTTTCTAAATAAAAAAATTATTATTGCAGTCACATTATATATTATTCATATCAGAAGCCAAGGTCAGTGTGCAGTGAGAGCTGTCCTCCAGGTACAAGAAAAGCAGCACAGAAAGGAAGGCCTGTCTGCTGCTACGACTGTATACCATGTGCAGAGGGAGAGATTAGTAACCAGACAGGTAATTTCACTATTACCAATTTTCAAAGACAAGTTGTTCATTGTACATTTTGTATCATCATTTTATTATTTAAGGTACAGTTGCTGAACAATGCCATTCATAAATAAAACCACAATAAAAAGTATATTCTCCTTCCTAATTAGTATAACCATAATTATTTTGCAGATTCAAATAATTGTGAGCAGTGTCCAGGAGAATATTGGTCTAATGCTGAGAGAGATACATGTGTGTTAAAGGTTATAGAGTTTCTTTCATTTACAGAAGTTATGGGTATAGTACTAATACTTTTTTCTTTGGTTGGAGCTACATTAACTGTGCTAGTAGCTATTTTATTTCTAAGAGAAAAGGACACTCCCATTGTTAAGGCCAACAACTCTGAGCTGAGCTTCCTGCTGCTGTTCTCCCTGACTCTCTGTTTCCTCTGTTCACTTACTTTCATTGGACGGCCCTCTGAGTGGTCCTGTATGCTGCGCCACACAGCATTTGGGATCACTTTTGTCCTCTGCATCTCCTGTGTTTTGGGGAAAACAATTGTGGTATTAGTGGCCTTCAGAGCTACACTTCCAGGCAGTAATGTCATGAAATGGTTTGGGCCTCTACAACAGAGACTCACTGTTCTTACCTTTACTCTCATACAAGTCCTTATTTGTGTAATTTGGTTAACAGTTTCCCCTCCTTTCCCCTACAAAAACATGAACTACTACAAGGACAAGATCATATTAGAATGTAACTTGGGCTCTGCTGTAGGTTTCTGGGCTGTGCTGGGTTATATTGGAGTTCTTGCTTTTTTCTGTTTTGTTTTGGCTTTTCTAGCAAGAAAGTTGCCGGATAATTTTAATGAAGCCAAATTCATCACATTCAGCTTGCTAATTTTCTGTGCAGTGTGGATCACCTTTATTCCAGCGTATGTCAGCTCTCCTGGAAAGTTCACTGTAGCTGTAGAGATATTTGCCATTTTGGCTTCCAGTTTTGCTCTATTATTCTGCATCTTTACACCGAAATGTTATATTATTCTGTTTAAACCTGAGCTAAACACAAAGAAAAATATGATGAGTAAAATGGCCTCTAAATCACCTTAGATTTAAATCACATTCAAATCTGAAAACATATATACTATTCTAGATGAAGAATGTTAAACACAGAATGTTGAGTATAATAAACTAAATAATACTTAGATAGCTTATGTACAAATAAATCATATACATATATATGGCGGCACAGTGGTGTAGTGGTTAGCACTGTTGACTCACAGCAAGAAGGTCTGGGTTCAAGCCCCGTGCCCAGCGAGGGCCTTTCTGTGCAGAGTTTGCATGTTTTCCCCATGTCTGCATGGGTTTCCTCCAGGTGCTCCGGTTTCCCCCACAGTCCAAAGACTG
This sequence comes from Cathorops multiradiatus, assembly GCA_027575975.1. Lineage (NCBI taxonomy): Eukaryota > Metazoa > Chordata > Actinopteri > Siluriformes > Ariidae > Cathorops > Cathorops multiradiatus. The sequence continues at coordinate 62,666,117 of JAPEKM010000025.1, forward strand.
AGAGGTTAGGTTTACTGGTGACTCTAAATTGACTGTAGGTGTGAGTGTTAACAATTGTCTGTGTCTATGTGTCAGCCCTGTGATGACCTGGTGACTTGTCCAGGGTGTACCCCGCCTTTCGCCCGTAGTC
>JAPEKM010000025.1:62694672-62704894 GCA_027575975.1 Cathorops multiradiatus
CTGTTGATTATTAACTGGGGTGATATTAAATCATGAATATGAAAACTGACATGTTTTTATAGTCTTGGTCTTGACTCCTAAAGGACTCTGTCTCAACTCGGACTTGATTCCTCAAAGACTTGGTCTTGACTCGGACTCGGCTGTATTTGAAAACCAATGGACTCGGTCTTGACTCGGACTCGGCATAGGCGGTCTCGTCCCTATCACTAAGGTTCCCTCTGTAGTGAAGTGGGAGAAGAGTCACCTTACTGTCTTGAACCCAGGTCTACCGGGTGCCAAACCCTGACTACAACACCAAAGAGCCAGGCTTGTTGGTATGACAGAGCATATACTCAACTGTAGTGTCAGGCACACTGTCACATCCTATTAGCTATGTCGTTAGTGTTTTCCAAGTACTTTTCATGCTTTTTGTAATTATTTTATGGTACTTTTTTACTCATGAAGTGCTAAAGTCCCCAGCTGTTTCTTTGTTTACTCCTCACTTGATGGCTGCCATACTCAAAACAATGCATGTCTCGTTGTCTTTAACAGGGTGTACAGAAGAATACAAAACAAATCAGCCACCAAAGCAAGTGCACACGATCAAAACAAACACGAATAATAAAGTCCATATGCATGAAGGTCGTGATAAAATTCTTACCCAGCCATACAGTTACAATGTGCCATGATCACTTCTCTGTCTTGTTTAACTAAGATCCAGGTTTTTAGAAGGGTTTCTGATTATCTTTGTGAATGATTTACCTGCATGATAAGAGTGAACACAAGTGAGAATCAAGTGAACTGTTGTTTGTTTACATTTCAACTTGCAGTGCTTCGTTGTAAAGACACGAATGAAAAGCTTAAGAAAACAAACTTACATGGGTGAAAACACTACAGGATTCATTTGGCAGCAACTTGATACCAAGGTCCTTCAGCCAGCCATATACAAAAAAGTTGTAAGCCTCCATACTCTTCCATGCATTCATCTGTTTTGCAGTGTAGATGGATGTCTGCAACACCAGACAGTTTGAGATGCTAGGGAACACGACTGATGGGCAGTTTTTGAGATCGCATGACAAATACTTCTTTTCCAGACTGTAGGGGTCGATTCCATTGCACATAGCAATCTTCTGAATATACGTATCTAGAGTGAACAATGGCTTCGAGATTACAAGCATACTCTGATAAGTTGTTGGTAGTTGTTTGCACTACAGCAGCCATTTAGACCACCTGCTATTTCACTTCCGGTACAACCGCTAAGAAAAGTCATGTGACTGAAACCCAGCAATAAGAATAAAGAATCAAGAAGAATTTTGTCATTGTGCCAACAAAACAAAATTGTAATAGGTGTCCTCCTCAAGTCAAATTGTGCCTGTTATAAAAATGTACTAGTTAAAAGAGAAAAAAGCAACTTTAACTAAAAAATAAATAAATAAAAAACAAGTATCACAAGTCAAGGTAGTGAGGGTGCAAAATGCATACATTAGCAGTTGAGTAAGTGATTGATAACTGATAAGTGAGATAAATAATATAAATATTGCACAGTGTAGTTAGGCAATATGATATATGAAGTTATTGCACAGGTTTTGAATGTGATAAATATTACACAGATGTTGCTAATATTGCACACTGGGGTCTTGTTAGACTGAGAAGTTGTTTAATAATTCAACATTTTGGGGAAGAAGCTGTTTTTCAGTCTGTGTCTACATGGATGGATCTGAAATGCCTGCCTGATGGGAGGAGCTGAAATAGATGGTGCCCAGGGTGTGTGATGAGTTTTGTGATTTTCTTTTCTCTCCTCACACAATGAATGTTGTAAAAGTGGTCCAATCATGTAGAAATTAGAAATTAACAAGTACGTAACAGTTGGGGGAGGTTGGCTCTCCTTATTCTCCTCAGAAAGTAAAGGCATTATTGTGCCTTACTCACTACTGCTGCTGTGTTGACATGCAAGGAAATGTCCTCAATGAGGTTGATGCCTAGAAACTTAAAACTGAAGACCCTCTCCCCTTTCCACCTCCTCTGAGCTGATATGAAACAGACTGTGTGAGATTTTCCTGGTAGTCCTAAAATCCACAATTATTTCATTTCTCTTTTGTGTGTTTAAGACCATGTTGTTGGTGGTGCACCATATTTTGACAGGTTCTGAACCTCCTCCCTGTACAGAGGTGGAAGCAGGAAAGTGGGATTGGGTGGGAGGACATCAACCCAGTAATGCTGGGGGTCCAGGGGCGACCAGAGACCCCCAGAAGGTCTGAAGTTTTTAAATGCTCAGAGGTGCATTTTGAGCTGTCAGAGACATGCTGTAAATGAAATATCTTAAAGAAAATTACCATATCAAAAATATGTTTTAAAAGTCGGAACTTTCAAAGCCATTTTTATTAGTCACTGAAAATGATGTCAGAGTTGCAGGCATATGCGTAGGACATAATTACAACTGATATATGGTAATATTTATGAAAGTTGCATTGTCATATAATGCATTGCCATGACACACTACAGTGTAGTACACTAACCACAAAACACCTTATATCAATAAATTATTACTATTTTAGGAACTGCAATCTGAGCTCCTGCTCAGGACATTCAATGTACATATAAGACAATGAATATACCCAGGCAAAGTGAGGTAATGTAAGTGGCCACTCAAGACAGAGATTAATGAATGAATGAATGAATTAATTAATGAACCCTTTATTATCACTGTACCAGCAAAATTGACCATCAACCTGTCCTTACATACATACATACACATAATTGACAAAGGGGGAGTAGACAGGACAGGAAGACAGGGATAAAAGAAAACACAGTAGTAATATGAGGAGAGGGGAGGAGAAAAAAGCAACCCCCACCAAATGCTCCTGTGAGGAGTACAGTGTGGGAACATTAAAAAGACCTCAGCACAAAATAACACAAGTACACTTTACAACATGAAACTAGGGACTTGAGCGGGAAAGGGGGGGGCAATCGGGGGGTAAAGGGGGGGGGGGGTGTTTTGGGGAGGAGGTAGAGGTAACCCAGCACAGCAAGCAGCCATCCGCTCCTGCAGCCAAATGGCGCTGGTGAAGCACCCGCCTGTCACACTGGGGGTGAAGCAGCGACAGCGGGAAGGGGGATACGAGAGAGTCTAACAGCAGTGTTCTCCAGGGGAATTGCTGTCCCAGCAATGGCCTTGGCGAAGATAACCAGGATAAACCAAGATAACTATAAACAAAGACTGCAAGAGTTACATGTCTGTAAAACAAAGTTAGTAACTGCAATCTGAGCTACTGAGTCTAATAGACTGAGATAATTATGCAATGATTGTGTGAGTTGCATGTGAATAAGTCCTATATCTATATTAAATCTTAGTTTGCAAGACTCAGGGGATTTAAAGCAGATTTTCTTCAGAGCCACTGAAAAAAATCAACATCTCTCACAGACCTATCCAATCGCTGTCATAAAATCAAAGTGAGGCTCACCCCCCAAATGGCACATGTACCATGTAAATACACCGGGTACAGTAAGTAAAGGGATACCCTATTAATGAATATGAGCAGTAGCCAGACAGCTGAGATGCTTGTGTGTGTGTACACAGTAAGCCTGCTGCAACATCTTATCATTTTGGCTTGTGAACATGCGTGTTAACGGTGCCATAAACACACAAAAGATGGTGCACATATTTTACATGTAATCTACAGTGCAGTCCAGGAATACAGTATGTTATTATGTAGGTGCATGAAGTTCCCGGGCCCTGTTAAAATCCAGCAGGACTTGCTTTTCACTGCATTCATATCACAAGCCAAAAAAACCTAAGCTCAGACCTACTATTAAATTTAAATTTATACCATTAAATCTTCAGCTCAATCCCACATAATGATTTATTTTGTTTATTTTTTAAATGTTATTAATTTAAAAATAGCAGGCATATCTCAGTCTCTGCAAAACAATCAAGTCACAATTACAAGTAGCCATGTACTAAAACTTTTTTTGGGGGGGACGGTGGACGCGCACCAGGTGTGCCCACCTTTAAATCTGTGCCAGCTGTATTCAGGCTCTTCATTGTCAGAAATAAGCTGGATGACTGTAGTATCATCCACAAACTTAACAATAGCATTTGAGCCATGGATGGGCTGGCAGTCATGGGTGAAAAAAGTGCATAAAGGAAGGAGCTGTGAGTCTCCAGACAGTTGGAAGCTGACTGGAGGTTGGTTATTGTCCTTGTCAAATGGAGCAAATAAATAGTTCAGCTCCTCTGCTAGATTTGCATTGCTTTTGGCTGCTGTGTGCTATTTTTCCTTTTGTAGTCTGTTATGGCCTGGATGCAATAACAGATAGAATAGAATAGAATAGAATAGAATAGAATAGAATAGAATAGCTGCCTTGCCACATCCTCTGTGGGTTGGAGTTGCTTTTAAAGTCCTACTCTCTTCAGTTTGTAGGTGTTTTTTGCAGACTTCATGCCTCTCTTTAGGTTTGTTCTGGCAACACTGTAGGCTGATATGTCTCCTGATTTGAAGGCAATGTCCCCAGACTTGAGCAGCTGCTTTATTTCACTGCTCATCCATGATTTCTCATTTGAGTCCATTTGGATGGTTTTGCTAAGAGTAACATTGTCTAAAGAATAGTTAATGAATGTCAGTACAGATAAAATGTACACCTCCAGGTCTGTCTGGGGACCAAGTAAATAAATACACCAAGTTTCATATAATTTTATACTCATAAAATGTAGCTTGAATAGATTTGCCTTACATAATAAAGTATGCTCTGATTAATTACCTTGTATGCCACTAGCAATGATCCCCCAGCCCTGGAGGAGGCTTTCAAATGTAAATGAAAATGCTGTGAGCTGTGCAAATGAAAATGAGGATTTGGGGGGGGGGGGTGTCTCACACTCCATTTTAAGAAGATTTCTGGTATAAATAGACCAGGCTTGGTATAATTATAGACTAATAAGTTTTGCCTTGTATAACTAGGTATGAGCGGCATGGTGATGTCATGGTTAACACTGTTACCTCACAGCAAGAAGATTCTGGTTTCAAGCCCAGTGGTTGATGGGGACCTTTCAGTGTGGAGTTTGTATGTTCTCCCCTTGTCTGCGTGGGTTTCCTCTGGGTGCTCCGGTTTTCCTCACAGTCCAAAGACTTGCAGGTTAGGCTAACTGGTGGCCCTAAATTGACCATAGGTGTGAATGGTTGTTTGTCTCTATGTATGAGCCCTGCGATGACCTGGTGACTTGTCTAGGGTGTACCCCATCTCTTGCCCATAGTCAGCTGGAATAGGCTGCAGCTTTCCAATGACCCTGCACAGGATAAGTGGCCATGGATAATGGATGGATAAGTATGTGTGTCAGTGAGGGCATGGCTGAGCATTGGCTGTGAATGGTGAGGAGTTTGGTTGAACCAGTAGGTAACATGGAATGAGGTGCACCTGTGTCTAATTACTGTCTATTAACCTGTGTCTCTATGTGTCTTGCAGACAGCCAGGAACAAGCAAGAGAGCTGTGAAACCCCATCATGTTTGTGTGTGTGTCTATTAAATCATAAAAGCCACTGAAAAGTGTGAATAAAACAGAAGCTTACCTTGAACTACAGTGCCTGCTTCCAGTTCCTCATTAACCACCCCCACAAAAAGTGTTACACTGGTGTTGAAACCTGAGACTGAGGAACGAATGCCACTATGTCGTCTGAACCAGTGAGAGAGCTCCTCCAAACGCTCACCAACTACCTCCAGTGCCAGCATCCTGCACTCATTGTGCTACCAGTGGATCGGGGTGGTGCTTCTAAGTTCTGCTTGAAGCCCAGGCAGAAAACTGGCAGGTGATCCAGACCTGGGTCCAGTCAACAGGTGCTCCAGCAGTTGTTTCTGCGGCCAGCGTGTACATCCAGCTGATCAAGATGGGGCCGCAGGATGACCCTAAATCCTTCTTTGAGCTGTTTGAGTGTCTCACAGAACAAGCTTGTGGCCAACCTCACAGTAGGTGGCTTGACTATTGCCACTCCTGTTGGGGAAAGTGCAGCTCATGGCTTGGCAGCTCCCTGCCACCAGCATGCTAGAGTACCCCAACCTGAAGTGGGCCATCCTACAGCGGGTTGGCTGCAGCCCAGAAGAGCAGTGCCAAGCAGTTAGTCAAAGCTTCACCCACCCAGTGATCCTGGGAACAGATTGGCCAGGGTTTAAACATTAATGAAACAATTAGTAATGGGTGGGTCCTGCAGTAGCACATCACAGAGGAATCCTGCCGCAACTTTAGCTGGGGAGGCAGACCCAGGGCCATCTGTATCAGCTCTATGTCATGATGACACAGAGAGGGTGGATAGTTCTCTTCCCTCTCTGGGGAATCCCTGAGGGGATTTTCCATTGGAGCAGACATGTGACAAGTCTCTGAGACATGCTTTTGACCAAGTGAAAGTAATTGATGGCCAAATCCTCCAACCTAATGTTGTGTTCTCCTTCCCATCATTTTGTCTTATTAAGTGATGCAGGACACAGCTCATCATAATTCTATGGCTGGGCATTTGGGACAGGATAAGACACTAAATTGTCTTATGGCCCATTTCTATTGGCCAAGGATTCATGCCGATGTCTGCAGGTGGTATGCAGCTTGTGATGAATGCCAGCTGGTAAATCTAGCAGAAACACCAAAAGTGCCATTGCGCCCATTACCATTGAGATCCCCTTTGAAAGAATTGGCATGGATTTTATCAGGCCATTAGATTGATCTGCACACAGGTGTCACTATGTATTCATCAAAATGAATTATGCTTCTCACTGCAGCTTTTTATTTTATTTTCTCTTTTGTTTTTATTTTATATGCTTGTGTAGTTTGATGTTTGTTTTTTGTTTTTGTTTGAGTGTTTTGTTTGCCAGATGTGGTGTAGCTCTGGACCCAGTTTTGGGCATCAGTTCCCTCCAGACCTTGGTTTGCCGTGGGTGATGCCTGTGCTCCTCTCTATGGACTGCAGTGAGCTCATTGCTCTTTTTAACATTGTGGTTGTCCAGCACTCTGTGCAGTGGTGCTTCTGTGCTTGGTGTGGTGTTCCGAGCGATGTTGCTCAGTGGCATCGTGGTGGCTGTGGAGGCAGTTTGGGACATACCAGGACTCTGTGTGGCGGTACTTCTGTGCTTGCTTTGTGGCTCCATGGCACAGTGTTCTGGGCAGTGTTGCCTGGTGGTGTCATGGCGACTGTGCAGGTGGTATGAGACTTGTTTTTGTTGGTTTTGTGCGCCTTTTGCTGTGACTGTGGATGCTACACCACTGGAATGACATCTTGACTTTCTTTTGGTATTTTTTTTTGCCTTTTTGTTAATTGTAAAGCGACCTTGGGTATGAGAAAGACTATTTAATTTTAAATTATTATTATTATTATTATTATTAACAACATGATATCTGGAAGCAGTGCCCCTTTGCAGTAACTCAGCATGCAGGGTTGCAGAGGTGCTCTTCCGCATGATCTCCCAAGTCAGGATTCTGAAAGAAATTCTGACTGATCAAGGCAATACTTTTATGTCACACACAAAAGTGTGCGAGGTCCCACAAGCCTCCACTGGGTTTCCCCAGTTTGAATTGCTATATGGGTGCAAGCCTCATGGTGTCTTAGATATTGTTAGAGAACATTGGGAGGAGGGGCCGTCTCAAAGCAAAAATGAAATTCAATACAGTCTTAACCTGAGAGAAAAACTCCACACAATGAGTCACATAACCCAGGAGAATTTACTACAGGCACAAGAACATCAATCTTGCCTGTACAACAGAGGGGCATGGCTAAGGGAATTTTCATTGGGAAAGAAAGTCTTCATTTTACTGCCCACCTCAAGCTCAAAATTACTTGCAAAGTGGCAAGGGCCCTTTGAAGTCACATGACAAATTGGGGAGGTCAACTATGACGTCAAATGTCCAGACAGAGGCTACACATGTCAAATTTACCACCTCAATCTCCTGAAAACATGGATAGAGGAGGTTCTTGTGGTTCTGGTGATAGTAGTTCCAGAAAGGGCAGAGCTGGGACCGGAGGTAAGTCTAAAACGTGCAGCTCAATTCACCCCAGTTCCCTGTGAAGACCACCTCTCACTGTCCCAGAGAGCACAGGTTATTAGGTTGCAGGAGGAATTCTGCAATGTTTTCTTGCCCCTCTCTGGTTGCACTGACCTCATAGAACATCACATTGAGACTCCCCCAGGGGTGGTGGTGCACAGCCATCAGTATGGGCTCCCTGAACACAAGAAAAATGTGGTTTGGGATGAACTCCAGGCTATGCTTAAGATGGGAGTAATTGAGGATTCGCACAGGAACTGGAGCAGCCTGGCGGTCGTGGTTCCCAAGACCGATGGGTCAGTTTGGTTCTGTGTGGACTATAGGAAAGTCAACGTGGTGTCTATATTTGATGCATATCTGATGCCTCACATTGATGAACTGCTCGATTGGTTAGGCACAACTCGTTTTTACTCAACACTGGATTTAACAAAGGGATATTGGCAGATCCTCTTGACTCCATTATTCTGCAAGAAAATTGCCTTTTCCACTCTTTTTGGTTTACACCAATTTGTCACCATTCTTTTCAGGTTGTTTGGGGCCCCAGCGACGTATCAGCATCTCATGGACCAAATTCCCTGTCCCTACAATGCGTATGTGGCAGCCTACTTAGATGACATAATCATGAATAGTCATTATTAGGAGCAGCATCTACAACATCTCTGGGCAATCCTGAGGTTGCTGATGTGTGCTGGGCTCACAGAAAACCAGAAAAAGTGTGCAATTGGATGGGTGGAAGTACGGTATCTGGGCTTCCACTTAGGTCATGGGCAGGTGCGTTCCCAAATTGATAAGACTGCATTGATTGTGGCCTGCTTGAGACCTTAGACCAAAAAGAGGGTAAGGCTGTTCTTGGGGATGGCTGGGTATTATAGCCGGTTTGTGCCTAACTTTTCAGATGTCGCCATGCGTCATTGGTCATCAGCTCCTGTATGACTTGATTTCATGGAATAACTGTTAAATGTCTTCTATGGATATTATCTGTCAGTATAAAGGAGTTTATTCATTGGGTTTTGTTTGGCTTTTATTTTTTGGGGTTTTGTTTTTGTTTGGCTATGTCTGAGCATGAGCTCATTGAACTATTGTATCTGCTTAAAACAACATCTAATTCTGTAGATGTCATACCCACTAGACTGCACAAACCAGTCATTCATGTAATGGCCCTAACTCTTATTTATTCTGAATAGTTCCTCAGCTACTGGAGTGGTTCCTGGCTATTTTAAAACTTCCTTTGCTCAAGAAACCTAACCTTGACCAGTCAGATGCAAATAATTACTGGCCCATCTCCAAACTCCCATTTCTCTCTAAAGTGATAAAGTTATTGCAATGCGGGCACTGAAGGTAGTTGAGGACAATCGTATTTTTGAAAAATTTACATCTGGTTTCAGAAAAAAAAGTCCAGAAACAGTTACAAATGGCATTTTAATAAATGAAGATGCTAGAAATATCTTTGTGTTAATTACCTCCACTAAGTTTATTGGAGGAGGTTATGTTTTCACCTCCATTTGTTTGTTGGTCTGTTCCTAACATAACTCAAAAATTCCTCTTGGACATGTCATCTGGCAATATGACATTAACTTCCACTTTTATGCCGATGATTTTCAGCTCTATCTGTGTGTAGCTAATATGATAAGACTTTATTGTAATTGTAGTTATACAGTGAAACTTAGTTTGGTAGCACTCAGACAAAACAGCAGCAGTAAAAAAGAATATAAATAAAATCAATAAAATACAATATAAAGTAAGTGGGAGAATTACAGTGTAGGCGGATATGGCACAATTATACAGGTGTATTTATGTACCTATGTGTAAAGTGATCAAGTTAGATGTGAAAAATTGAATGTTCTCTGAATTTCTTCAGCTGAACACTGACAAAAAAGAGATTTTAGTAATTGGTCCACAACAGAATTTAGCTCATGTGAAGCAGGTCTTGGGTTCATTGTCACATAATATTAAACCTGTATCATACTGTATCTGCAAACTCAGAAGGTCTGAAAAAGGTGACAAACTTTTACACACACACACACACACACACACACACACACACACACACACACACACACACCCCAATGTAAACCAAAACCCGAGCCCGCCCCCTCTGAAAAAAGGTGCAACATAGCTACAGGTATTGCATTGGCAAGTCGCTGAAATGTAAGTACAGGCACCCTAACTCGCTCCCTCATAACATCAGGCCCCTTGGAAGCACTTTGCTCTGGGACTGGAAGGACACTG
>JAPEKM010000025.1:62740132-62751828 GCA_027575975.1 Cathorops multiradiatus
TAGCAACTCAACGTATGCACTCCCAATGATGCGGAAATAGACCTAAAAAGCATTTCACTCCGGAGTTTTCCTTTAAAAGTCAGTATTTCCTCTGGTTTGTTGCAATCCTACCTTTTAGGATATTACACTCTTTTTACGTGCTTTGGATTTGTTGATCTATCTGGTGCTGCCTAATGAAGGGGGGGTCATCTTAAATCCCAACTCTATCAATTATAGAGAGATCTGTTTTAAAATGTAACTAGTAAAAATAGTTTTTTGTTTATAAATGTAGTCAGGAAAAAACAAATTTCCCACCGCTGTACTAGTGTAAATTCTTCCACCTACTTTGCCATGAAAGTGTAGAGCTTATTTGTGTACTGTCAGATACCGAAATCCATTTACTGTCGGACTAATCTGAGACACGTTTGTGTAAATGTGTGTGGTTTAAGATTTTATTTTGAACACCGAGGTATGTAAAGGATGTATGGCTGCATGTCAAAGGGGTTTTTGTTAGCAACCTAAATATCAATAAATCATTCTACATGTAGTTGCTGCTTTTAATATATCCATTTTTATTTAGAAAGGAGCATAAAGCACATTCACCCAGCTGCAGTTTTATTGCACTGAAGAAGTCTGTGGAGAGTCTGACTGTGGAGGAGTTTCTCAAGCTTCAGAAGGAGAGGCAGAAATTTATTATTGTAAGTATGAAAGTACAGCTAAACTCACCGTGCCTGTTCTTGGAGCAGGATAAATATCACATATGCTGGAAAATAATCCTTGAATTAAAAAGCATGTACAGGCTCTTTACCGAGGAAGAGAGCTAACTACCTGAGGTTTTTGTTTGTTTCAAATATTTGGTATAAGAAGAAGCATTTTATTCGTCACATGCACGGTGAAACTCATCCTCTGCATTTAACCCATCTGAAGCAGTGAACACACACAAAGCAGTGGGCAGCTCAGAGCGCCCGGGGAGCAGTCAGGGGTCGGGTACCTTGCTCAGGGGCACCTCAACCCAAGGCCGCCCCACATCAACCTAACTACATGTCTTTTGGATTGTGGGGGAAACTGGAGCACCCGGAGGAAACCCACACAGACATGGGGAGAACATGCAAACTCCACACAGAAAGGCCCTTGCTGGCCGCTGGGTTCGAACCCGGAACCTTCTTGCTGTGGGGCGACCGTGCTAACCACTACACCACCGTGCCGCAGTGTTTTGTTTTTTAAATAAACAGATATCACAATGACTAAATTACAAAGGGAACTAAATTTCACTGATTTTGTGAAATTGAAAGGCCATCTAGCTTTAAGCAGTTGATTGGGTAACAATGAAATGAGTGGGCACAGAGAAAACATTGTCCTGAATTATTTAGCTTATTATTTGTTCATTCTTTCATGTGAACATTTGTTAGTTTAATTTTAAAAAAAACACTTGGAATAAAAAATTTGATTAAATTAGTTTCATTTATTAATCCCCACATTATACTGTATATGTAATGATGAATTATACAGTATATTCACGCTTCAAGCAATTTATATTTCATTGTTTTTTGATCATAAACAAACACCATGTGACCCCATAGACTGAATTTAGCAAAGACTAATGCCTTTTGTGAGGATGCACATTTCAAATAATCTCTTAGCAAAGTTGCTAAGAGTTCTTTTTACGTGGGTTTGGGAAAACCATGTACAGAGACAACGTTTGTTGCTGAAGATCATCTTTAATTTCGGTCTTCAGTCCTAAAGTGCAACGTGATTGGGAAATTCACACCTGATGTTAATCATTTTGAAAATGAATAAAAAATAAACATGTAAACCTAAATATTTTTATTGTTGTTCCATGTATTTCCACTTTGACCCAAACCAATCAACATAATGTCTCACATTTCCATCAGTGTCTGATGTCGCCCAGTAAAAAATAATGACAGAAAAAGAGAAGTTTGAGAGCCAGTATGTGTGACAAACTGAGAAACTATTTAATGTTGTGGCAAGATACTAGAGTAAATACTCTCTAATGCAATACGAATGTAACTGCTACCTGCAAAGAATTTCACACAATCTACAAAAGCTGAAATCTTGACCAAGGTCTCCCTACTCTCCACTAAGAATAAGTAACTGTTCAGGGAGGTTTCTTTGTTCAGTAAGGTATATGTGGTGGTGTTGGGTATATATATTTTTGTTGGTTTGTTTGTTTGCCCCCCCCAGTAAAGTATATGTGATTCTTGTAACAACAATTGTTAATTCTTCAACCTCATTTGTAATACATATTGATTATTTTGTCTATATGTTGTATCTAACATCTTTTTTCTGCTGTTTATTTCTGCTTTGTTTTGTGACAGATTCCACTGAATGTCACCAATGCTTTCAAGACTACTGGTCAAATCCTCAACAAAATGAATGTGTGAAGAAGGAAATTGAATATTTGTCCTACAAAGAAACCATGGGAATTTTGCTAACAGCTGTTTCTATTATTGGCGCATTTATGACAATGGTAATAGCAGTCATATTCTTTAGACATAAAAATACCCCAATTGTCAAGGCCAACAACTCTGAGCTGAGCTTTCTACTGCTCTTCTCTCTGACTCTGTGTTTCCTTTGTTCAATTACTTTCATTGGTCAGCCCTCTGAGTGGTCCTGTATGCTGCGGCACACAGCGTTTGGGATCACCTTCGTCATCTGCATCTCCTGTGTACTGGGAAAAACATTAGTGGTGTTGATGGCTTTCAGGGCTACACTTCCAGGAAGTAATATCATGAAATGGTTTGGGCCCCCACAACAGAGATTCAGTGTTCTTTTCTTCAGTCTCATACAGGTCCTTATTTGTGTGCTTTGGTTGACAATATCCCCTCCATTCCCCTTTATAAACCTCAAGAGCTATCAGGAAAAAATAATTCTCCAATGTCATTTGGGTTCAAATGTAGGTTTCTGGGCTGTGCTGGGTTACATAGGTTTTTTGGCTATTTTATGTTTTCTTTTGGCTTTTCTGGCTCGGAAGTTGCCTGATAATTTCAATGAAGCCAAATTTATCACATTTAGTATGCTGATCTTCTGTGCAGTTTGGCTCACTTTCATTCCAGCTTATGTCAGTTCACCAGGAAAATTCACTGTCGCTGTAGAGATATTTGCCATTTTAGCATCAAGCTTTGGTTTATTATTCTGTATATTTCTTCCAAAGTGTTACATCATAATACTAAAGCCAGAAAAAAATACTAAAAAGGAAATGATGGCCAAAGTTACTTGAATTGTTATTGGAGTAGCTGTTTTGGTTTTAGTATACCCTTTTATCCTTTGTACAGCATTTGACCCATTCAAAATGAACTTCAGCTGTATAATATTTTAGACCAAGCTCAGCATATTTTTGTGAGGCAAGTTTGGTAAACTGATTTTAAATTATGTGTAGTTTTTACATTTTTTAGTGTAAATACAAACTGTAGATACAAATTTGCTAAAGCGATAATATGTTACCTGAGGGTCATCTGAAGAATGTTTGCTTAATTTACAAGTCAAATGACAAGGAAACATGTTATAGCATAGAATGATCCATCTTTGCTAAAAGATTAAAATTAAATTTTATAATATATAATTAAAAATTAAATAATTTAATAATTAATTAAAAAAAAAGAACATCACTGGCCACTAGATGTCCTGAGTCAATAGCCAAAATGAATCAGTCCAATTAATTCCCAGGAGCTGACCACAACTTGATAACGCCCAATGTGTTAGTTACCTCGAAAAAAAATTTTCATGGCCGAAAATCATTGGCTGTTCTATAATGTGGTCTCACATCATATCTCACACTGTACATGTTTAAACGTGAAGCGATTACGTTCTGAAAGTCAGTGTAAAATTCACAGCTCAAAGAAATGTCATGCTCAGCATCATTTTAATGTGCTTTTCTTCAGCACAAAACATGGATATTGGCATCACATAGACTAAGCTTGTTTTGTCAAGTTAATCAACTTTATTTAATAGTATGCAGTGGTAACACGTGCTTATAATTCTGTGCGATGCCAGTGTGAACAATTTGCACAATATACTGTATTTACTTGCTCATAGAAAGACACAACTAAATGAAGCTCTGGGCTCCAGTAAATGACACCAGATATATGATTTTCTCACAAATATGTATTTTTGCAGTGGGAATGAAAAAGATCTGTAATGGTCATGTCTAAGGCCAGCCCCAACATTTTTTTCAAATGATTCCAGTTGTATTGAACTAGATGTGATCATTATGTGAGACTATATATCAAGCGACCTTGGGTTACTTGAAAGGCGCTATATAAAACTAAGTCATTATTATTATTATTATTATTATTATTATACTGTTTAAAATCATTTTCTAAAACATTTATGAAATTCACTGGAGTTACACTGTGCTATGCAATTATGCAAATGAAATTATTCACATTGAGAATGGTTGCTCATGCGTACCTTCCTATCCACTCATATGTGCTGAAATGAATCCCAATTATTATATAATTATATATTATATAATCTTAAATTTGTCAGATAAGTATAAGGCCTACAGATCTTCTATTATATCTATATATCTTTGTTTGCATGAATGCTGTACTGATGGGGCTTGTATTGTTTCTGTGCAATAAAGGTGCTTCAAGGTAACTTCTTTTGTTTAAGTCTATTTTTGGCTACTTTTGATATTCAGTCTTCCATGACAGGAACAGAGAGTGAAAACATGGCTCGGGAGGTAGTATCAGATTGAGGACTACCCATTTGATGGCCAGACAGTCGTTCTTGATTGTGCTGTACTTTGTCTCCTTCACTGAGAGCTTGTAGCTGATGTACAGCACAGGGTGCTGCTGCACCTCCACCACCTGTGACAAAATGGCCCCCAGGCCTGTCTGTGACAAGTCAGGCTGTAAGACAAAAGGGAAGCAAAGTCAGGTGAATGCAACAACAAGCCCCCACACAAAACCATTTTAACCTGGGCAAAAGTCCATTCACCTGGCTCCCTCCTTTGGACCAAATCTGCTGCCCCTTTTTCAGTGAGGGAAGTCAGCAGGGTGGCTACAACCAAAAAATTAGGTACAAACCTTCTGTAGTAGCCAGCCAGTCCCAGGAACTGCCTCACCCCCTTTTTGGTATTGGGTCTCAGTCAGGCCGCAATCTTAACAATTTAGGGAAGTACCTGCTCATGACCCAAGTGGAAGCCCAAATATCATATTCCACCCACCCAGTTGCAGACTTCCTTGGGTTTATCACAAGTCCTGCTCATATCAGCAATCTCAGAACAGCCCTCAGATGTTGTAAATGTCACTGCCAATCATTACAGAATATTATAATGCCATTTAAATAGCCAGTGGTATATGCACTGTGTAGGCAGAGGATTCTGTACATGAGTCATTGAAATGTCGCTGGAGCTACAAACAACCCAAATGAAAAGGTGACAAACTAGTGTCACACAAGTGCTGTGGAAAATTAAATTTTCTGTCAGGACACTGAAGTTAATGGAATCTGTGAATATCCCTTGAGTAAGTCCAGTGCTGAAAGAAAAAAAGCCTTGCCTCATATATTGAATAGTTCTTCAGTGTGAGTCACTGAATATATGTGTCAAATGTTGACACTGTGCTGACTTCTCTAATGTCTGCGCAGAACTTGACTGATCTGATGGTTTTGGGAACCAAAACCACCATGCTGCTCCAAATCACTGTGCAACTCCTCGATTATGCCCATTTCAAATGTAGCACTGAGTTTATCCCGAACCACATTGTTTTGTGTTTGGGGAGCCTATATTATCAGCTGCATACCAACATCCCTGGAGGTGTCTCAGTGTGGTGCTCTGTCAGGTTAGTGTGACCAGGCAGACTCAAAAACACATTAAAGAATTTTTCCTGCAAAATGGCAACCTGTGCTCTCCGAGATGGTGAGAGGTAGTCTCCACAGGGGTCCAGGGTGAATTGGGCTGCACTTTAGACACTTATATCCCAGCTCCTCCCTCTCAAGAACCACCATGGCCAGAGCCACAGGAACTGCCTCTCGCCACAGTTTCAGGAGATTGAGGTGGTAAATCTGAAGTACACCACCTCTATCCATTCACCTGACCTCATAATCATCTTCTCCAATTTACCCTGTGACCTGACTCATTCCCTTTCCCATGCATTATCCAATCCCCCCAAGTTTTGCTGCAGTAGGACTCATCAAGAAATAAATGCTTTCCTAAAACTTTAATCCCTAGCCAAGCATGCTTTGGGAGAATCGGCCCATTTCCATGGTGCAGGTATAGTGGAAAAACACAGTGGGAGAGAGAGAGAAAGACAGAGAGAAGGGCCAGAGGTGGCTGTTCCCAGAAACACTTCTGGAAGGACATTGTAACTCCGGTACCTATGCCAAGATCCAAGCCTATATCCAAGGCCATGGCCATATTAATACTGGTGAACATGTGAAGATTCAAGCCAATGATAATGCGAGCTGAACGACTTCAAACCGGTGGCACTGACTTCACATCTGATGAAGACGTTGGAGTGGCTCTTCCTCAGCCTCCCCAGACCCCAGGTGCAACAGGCCCAGGACTGTCTGCAGTTAACTCAAGGTTATCTAGTGAAGGATACCGTGAGTTGGCTTAGTGGTTAGTGTGTCCACCTCTCGATTAGGAGATCGTGAGTTCTATTCAAGGTTGGGTCATGCCAAAGACCATCATAAAAATGGTACCTACTGTCATCTAGCAAGGCACTCTGCAATACACATGTGAGTGGGGAGTCAAACTCTCACAGTTACCAGAGGACTAGCCCCCCACTGTAACCCTAGCTATGTAATAAGCGAGAGGCCAAGGCCTATGGAAATGGAGATTGGTGCTGCCCTATGCGCTACATGGCGTGGGAAGGGACTTTGATCTAATGAAGGATAGTGTTCTAATGCGTAAATGCCCACCATATAGCAAAGTTCCCAATGAGCTTGTATGAAGGTGCCAACGTCATTGCACCCGTTGGTTATGATGATGCTGGTCATATGGAAGTCAAGAAAACATATGACAGAATCCTGTGTTACTGTTACTGGCCTCGAGTGAAGAGAGATGTCATTCCTCGTATGAAAACCTGTCACATTTGCCAATTGACTGGTAAACCAAATCAGATGCCAAAACCTGTCTTTCTTCGTCTGATAGCCCCTGTGTCTAAACCCTATGAACATCTTGTGATTGACTGTGTGGTTCTGCTGCCCCATTCGAAAATAGGTTGTTTTTATCTGCTTACAGTGATGTCAGACAACCCATTTTTTCGTTTCCACATCTGGTTGAGAGTACATCGTGCGCGTTTGGCTGCCGCTTCTCACCGGAGCTTTATTTTATTTTTCCTTTTCTATTTTTATTTACTTTTTTCTGTGTGTTTGTGTAGTTTGATGTTTAAGTGTTTTGTCCGCTGGTAGTGGTGTAGCTCCGGACCCAGTTTGGGGTGTTGGTCCTCTCCAGGCATTGTTTCGCCATGAGTGAAGCCTGTGCTCCTAGCTGTGGACTGCAGTGAGCTCATTGCTTATTTAACATTATGGTGGTCCAGCACTCTGTGCTTTGATGCTTGGCGCAATGTCTTGAGCTGATGTTGTTCGGTTTGCCTCATGGAAGCTGTGCAGGCCAGTTTGGGACACACCCACGTTTTGCATGGCGGTGCACCTGTGCTCGCTTCTGGATCCATGGCGTGTTGTTCAAGCGAGGTCGCGGCGGCTGTGCTGGAGATGCGCCTTTTGGTGGGACTGTAGTTGTTACACCTCAGGAGTTACACCCTGACCTCGATTTGGTGGACTTTTTTTTTTTCATTTCTGGTTGAGAGTACGTCTATTTTTATTTTTTATTCCTTTTTTTTCTGTGTAGTTTTTTTTCTCTATAATTGTAAAGCAACTTTGGGTATCTTGAAAGGTGCTATATAAATTTAAATTATTATTATAATCACAACATAACCACTGATTGGCAATTTGGCACTGACCATAATACTGTACTGCAAAGTTTCATGGAAACTGAACTCTTAATCAACTGACTGGATCAACCAGATACTGTCGACCCGAAAACACGAGCTCAGCTGCATCGTGCAATAAAAACAGTGAAAACTGAGATTATTATTGTGTTTAGTGTGCCACTTGGGGAGAGGGAGGTACCTGTAAAATTTGGTGGGGCGAGGACCATCAGTGGCTGAGTTATGAATTTTTAAAGTCGGGCCTTTGGGGGGGGCCTCTGTTTCCCAGGCTATGTTACGACATAATGTATTTGTCCAGTGTAACATTTGGAAGAAAATTAGAAATAGATTAGACCCATATCTTTACAACTTTTCATGGGCCATCCGGTTTGATGCTTTTGAAATACAGATGGACAAATGCGAAAAGTACTGGTACATGCCCGCTGGTCTGACCTTATTTCCCACACTGGTGACCGTGGTGATGATTTAATAATGGCAGTGATGGTGATGATGAATGATGGTGGCAATGATGAATGGTGGTGGTGGCAGCGATGATGAACGATAATAGCAGCAGCGGTGGTGGCGATGATGAATGGTGGTGGTGGTGGCAATGATGAATGGTGGTGGTCATGGTGGCGATGATGAATGATTGTGATGGTGGCGGCAATGATGAGTGGTGATTATGGTGATGATGAATGGTAGTGGTGGTGATGATGAATGATGATGACCGGTGGTGGCGGTGATGATGAATGGTGGTGGTGATGAATGATGGTGGTGGTAGCGATGATGAGTGGTGATGGTGGCGGTGATGATGAAAGGTGGTGGCAGTGATGGTGAATGATGGTGGTGGTGGCAGTGGTGAATGATGGTGGCAGTAGTGGTGATGGTTCTGGTGATGGTATTTATTATTTGTCTCTCACACAGTGTTGAAACCCTTCTCTTGAAGAGCACTATAGCCCTACATTCACACGAGCAGCAGAAACACGTGACTCTGCACCTCTAACTGACTAAAACTCAAACAGAACTTTTCTGTCACTGAGTAACGACGCTGTAAATTGACGTGAGGATTTACCGAAACCAGTCCCAGTTTCTCTCCGTTCCCAACTTTCATTTCCTGCAAACCTCACTTATAAAGTCGCGTCCAGCTCAGACTGGAGAAAGATTAATATACAAAGGTTCAAAACTTTTTTTTTTTTCTCCATTTCCAGCCTGAAGACAGATGATAAATTTTTTTTCCGCAGTTGGAGAATGTTCCATGATGGAACTCACAGGCTGTTCTTTTGCCTTTTTTTTTTTCCCCTAAACTTTTTTTTTTTTTTCATAATTTTTTTTTTTTTTTGCATTCTTGCCTTTTCTTTTCCTTCCTTTATTTCTTGTTTATTAATTTTCTTCTTTTTGTTTTTTAAGTCTCTAACCTTTTTCATTACCTTTTCCTTTTGTTTTGTCGATTTGCTATTGCTTTTTGTTTTTCATTTTACTTTTTCCTGTTTTTCTTGATAAAATGTATTCTTTCCATTGTTTTTTCTTTTTCAGGTGAGAGATTGAAGTTTTATTTGGCTTTTAATGTTCTGTTTCTTTTTTCATTTTCCCCTTTATTTCTTCTGAGAACATGTATTCATTTCTGCTCATTTTCTTTCTTTCAATCCATATATTTTTTTCCTTCATCTTTTGTCTCTTTTTAAAATCTTTCGTCCTTTCTTTTTAATTTTGTTTACTTTTTCCTTGTAGGTCTGTCTGTATCTATCGAATCTTTTTTTTTTTGTTGAAATCCATATTTTGATTGTTTTTTCAGTCTTTTGTGTCCCCCCCCCCTTATGCTTTTCATTTCTTTCGAATTTTTTTAATTTCTTTCTTTAAATTTTTTTTTATATTTTCCCTTTGCTTTCTGTTTTTGCTTTCTTTTTGTTTTCCTTTTTTTTTTTGTTCCAATCCCTTTTCATTTCTTTATATTTTATTTTTTATCATATGAGCTTGTCGTCTTGTTTTTTCAGGCTGGTTTTATTCTTCACTCCATGTCTCGGACATTACATTTTGCTCCCATGTTTTTGATCGAACGCGTAACCCAGCGTGTGTCCGTTTCCTTGTTTTAAAGCAGATGGAACGACACTAATCACCTCATCAAACCCATTTCTTTACCCGGCTGTAGTAAATAGGAAAGCGTTCTGTCGTCAGAGGCAGACAGCGGCGTTCTGGCTTTGTTTCCCAACGCCGCTCTGCCGTTCAGCCCTCGTGCCTTTTAAAGAGCCCTTGAGTGGGCGAGGGACGGAGCAGAGGTGGAGGAGGAAGGAATTAGGAGCGGTTAGCGCAGAGAGCGAGAGCGTACGGCTAGTGGATGAATCACACAGGATCGGACAGCTACGTCACCTCACACCCTGTTAGCTCTGGGGCACTTTCAGTCTGCGGGCGATGGTGACAAAGGGCTGAGTCACAGGAAGAACGAGAGAGAAAGGGATGGGAGGGGTGCGTGCGCGCGCACGCGTGTGTGTGTGTAGGGTGTGGTGGTGGTGAGCGGCACTGACCGCATTTCCCCAAACACAGAGGTGAAATGAGGACTCGCTATTTTCCCGTAACCACTAGATGGAAGCATTTCTACAGCGTCGTATAGAGAACACCACGTCGTCTTTGTCCATCTCGACAGTCTTCCAACTCGGACAGCTTACATCCTCCTTCGAAATCCGTCCATGTTCCTGTCCTGATGGACGGCTCAGACATCGAAACACGCTTTACGGTTCTTATTTACTCATCGAAGATGGTATTTTAGTCATTAGCCATTCGTTCTCCTGATAATCTTATTTATAGTAAGTGTTTTTTTTTTAATGTCTGGCACATTTAACAGCAGGATTTCTTCAGAAATCCAGATGGAGATTAAATCCCTAAAGAAAAGGAAAAACCTTCCCAAGACGCCACGAAGAACCCTCGAGGCTCAAAAGAGAACTTTGTGGGTCTGTGTGACGGCAGATCGTGAAAGAGATGAGTGGTGTCCAGGTGTAGAAGAGTAGAGATGATAAATAGGAGTAAAATACAAGTGTGTTGGAAGGACGTTCAATATTAATCAGTACAAGATTCTTAAACTTGAAAGCGGTACACGCAGCCAAGGAGTCGATAATTCTTTCCTTTCGTTCAGGCTCCATGTCTGTCTTTTGTCCAACTCCTCCTCATATGCCTCTCTCTCTCTCTCTCTGTAGGTCGTGGGCAGTATGGACGCCCACCCCAGTCGATACTGTGCCACGGTGCGGGTACAGAGGCCACGGCAGGAGATCATCGAAGATCTCTCCTACATGGTGCGTGAACTCCTCATCCAGTTCTACAAATCCACCCGCTTCAAGCCCACCCGGATCATCTTCTACAGGGACGGCGTTCCTGAAGGGCAGCTCCCACAGGTCAGCTTTGACATCAGCACGGCTAAATCATCCATCCTTCAGTTTGAGCTTTTTGTCTTTGTCTGTAGGAGAAAGAAGCAGCAATGCTTTACAGTAAGTTTCTCTGCATCCGAATATTCCGTATGGACTCATTAACACTTATTTGCCGAAGGTGAAGTGAATATAAGCTAAACACACATGACACCATTTTTTTTTTTCTTCCACCTGATGGAATAAAAACGTGTTCTGTTCCCTTCTAGTGCGTTTCATTCATTCAGTTCGATAGCACGCAGTATTGTTAGCACAGGGCTCGAAATTCATATATTTTTCGACGGCTGGACTAGTTCCCTTCCAAAGTAACTCGCCAAACAGAAAAT
The DNA here is from genome assembly GCA_027575975.1 of Cathorops multiradiatus. Lineage (NCBI taxonomy): Eukaryota > Metazoa > Chordata > Actinopteri > Siluriformes > Ariidae > Cathorops > Cathorops multiradiatus. The sequence goes on from JAPEKM010000025.1 coordinate 62,751,740, forward strand.
CAACTCACCAACATTTGTTCATGTATGAATTTTACTTCTGTCAAAAATAACACAAAAGAGAGTCGTTACCATTGTTCATGACTAATGTG
>JAPEKM010000025.1:63040040-63052033 GCA_027575975.1 Cathorops multiradiatus
TACCAGAGAGACACTCATCACACAGCCTCATCTCTCTCTCTCACACACACACACACACACACACACACACACACACACACACACACACACACCAACACATTCCACGGGGACTCCAACACAATCACACCTCCACTCATCACACCGCCTCATCTCTCTCTCTCGCTCGCTCTCTCACCTGTGGATGAGTGCAGGTGTTGAACAGGGCCGTTTACGGCGTTATTATTTGCTGTTTGATGTTAAACGCATTAAGGAGGCCACAAACTCGTTCACTCATTACCTTGTGAGGCGACACGCCTGTGAACTCGAGCGTGTTCCAGGTGGCTCCCTCATGAAGCTGGTTAAGATGATAAAACTGTGCAAACACTGGATGCGCTGAAGAATCTCAAACAGCAGCTTATCACAATTCCAGATGTGATTCCATAGGGTTTGAGGGGTCAATGTTGAGAATCACCATACAGAAACACCCATCAATGAGTGGAGCAGGGGTGTACAAACTTTTGACTGGTACACAGTGTCCATAGTGCATTTCATAAAAAGCAGAAATAGCCCGTTTCCTCCAGTCACCTCATCAATTTAAAATTAATCATCCTGACCTTTGATCTAAAGGCAGTGCCATTAAATATTCCACCTGCTATCTGAAGCGCGACTCGTTAATGAGCTCGTTACTCATCAGGAGTTTAATGGCCAGCGCTGAACACAAACATGGATTAAAGCGAATGAATACAGAGCGCTAAAGGAAGACGGTTATCCACACCGGCCTCGTCTCGCTGGCAGAGGAGGCGGCGGCGCCGGTATTTATAATGATTATCTCGGTGTAACACAAACCTGGTTATAAATTTCATACATCTCAAGTTCTTCATACTCAAATAATGTATGGAGCCTCGAAAAATAGGTCTACCCAGTTAATTCCGTTATTATTTACAGGGCCCCGGGGCCATATTCTGAGTTTCTTTCTGAATTTGCAGATTTTATCTCAGACCTGGTTATTTCCTGAGACAAAGCTTTAGTTGTCGGAGATTTTAAGATTCACTTCAATAACCCAGAAGACCCTTTAAAAACAGCATTTGTGTCCACTTTAGATTCAGTGCGGGTTAATCTCAGACCTGGTTATTTCCTTAGACAAAGCTTTAGTTGTCGGAGATTTTAACATTCACTTCAATAACCCCGAAGACCCTTTGAAAACAGCATTTGTGTCCACTTTAGATTCAGTGGGGGTTAATCAGAATGTCATACAACCGACCCATAATGGTGGTCACACCCTTGATCTTATTCGGGTTAAACATAGAAAATATAGTCACACTTCCATAGTCTGAAGTTATCTCAGATAAGATCTCATCTCATTCAAAATATATCTGAGTAATAATATATGCACCTCACTGTATTAAACATGCATTCACTTCAACTACTGCACTGAACTTTATAAATGATCTCCCAGAGTTATCAACTTTGATTTGACTGTCAGCCCCTGTAGAACTTGATCAGGCAACTGAATGCTTAGAGACAATGTTCCACTATACTTTAGATGATGTAGCTCCTCTTAAAAGGAAAATGGTCAGAAAGAAAAAAATTGCACTATGGTATTATAATAACTCTTGCACTTTAAAACACACCAGTCAAAAACTGGAACATAAATGGTGTCAAACAAAATTTGTAGCATTCAAATTAGGGTGGAAGGAGAACTTCCTGAAGTATAGAAAAGCTCTTAGTGCTGCTAGATCTCTCCTCCCTAATCTCTCCTCCTCTCCTACCTTAAAGTAGTAAATGACCTCCTGTTGGAGTCTGATCAGGGCTGTGTTCTGCTGCTTGTGTTGCTTGACCTTAGTGCAACAATTGATACCATTGATCATTCTATTCTTCTGGATGGACTAAGGCCCCGTCCACACAAGTACGTTTTTGACGATTCCACATAAAAACTTTATCGTTTCGGCCTCACGTCCAGACAGGTCTGTTTTTTTCGAGGTGTGAAACCGATATTTTTTGAAAACGCGTCCCAGAGTGGATAAATCCTAAAACGCCGGATAGCCCGGAGTCGTCTGGACGGCGAAGAGGATTTTTTCAGAAAGGATGACGTATAAGCCCCGCCTCTCTAACCTTTAACCTCTGCTGCCGCCCCTAGACGAGTCATAACAACAATAGCGGACTACAGGCTTGTGCTTGTACTGCAGAAACAACTCAGTCTATTACAGCTGTTACAACAAAACCTTCCGCTTTTATATTACGGCGAGAAGCAACAAAACTTCTCGTGTTATGAGCTTGTTTTGTAAACGGCGAGTGACCTTTATGCGCATCCTCCATGGCTTCTCTTCCGGGTTTAGTGTATTGTGACGCCGCCACACCAGCACCACCTACTGGGCTGGCATATGTACTACAGCGTTTTGGATCATTTCCAGTGAATTGAATCGGCGCCGTGTTTACGGAGATTTTTTTTTAAACGATAGCGTATTGGGTGAGGCCACGTACTCATGTGGACGGGGCCTTAGAGTCACCAGTTAACCTAACCTGCATGTCTTTGGACTGTGAGGGAAACCGGAGCACACCACCAACATGTTTCTCTTTCTTTGTCTCCTTCCTGATGTCTCTCTGCAAACTTGTCTGGCCACTTCTGTGCAGGCGTTACAAAAAGTTTCCCACCTTCTTTCTTCTTGGTGATGAAATAGTTCCTCTAGTTTTCTCTAGTACTCTTGTTTCACTTCTGGATTCTTTAATTTCGAGCTTTTTATATTCCTCTCTCTTCTCTTTGCCTTTGGCCTGTGTTATCTTTTAACACAACATCTGCACAAAGAATTCTATGTCATGTTACACAATCTTTAAACACAACATCTGCACAAAGAATTCTATGTTGTGTTACACAATCTTCCCCAGGTATTACTTTGCTGTCCTTTGCTCTGATTTCACTATCTCTCCTCAGTAAAATAAAATCTATTTGAGTACAGTTTTCACCAATTTTGTATTTTAGTAGGTGCTCCTCTTTCTTCTTGAACCATGTATATACTATTTGAAGGTTTAGTTGTTGGCAGAATTCCAACATATCGTCCCCTTCTTGGTTTCATTCACCAAATCCAAAATTGCCTATAACTTCCTCATAGCCAACATGACAATTCCTCTTCCAACATGTCAATTGAGATCCCCAGCTACAATAACTAAATCATTTGCCAGGATCTCTGTTATCCTTCCAAGAAGTTTTTCTCTAAATTCCTCTTTCCCCTCATCAAGTCTGCCCTGTCGAGGGGCATACACTGAGAAAAAGTGGAGGATCTTCTTCCCACATAATCATTTTCATAATTCTATCATCTGTCCTGACTACTTCAATAACATTCTGTCCATTCCTCCATTGCCATAAACTCCTCCCTTACCACCATATGAGATGATAAAATGTGTCAATCACTGACTACTACTAAATAGTTTAGTGACCATAATATTCCTGTACTTAATTGGCCAGCCAACTCATCTAACCTGAACCCCAAAGAAAATCTGTGGACTATTGTCAAGAGGAAGATAAGGAACACCCAACCGAAAAATACAGATGAGCTGAAGTACATTATCAAAGGAACCTGGGCTTCAAGTTGATCACCTCCATGCCGCACGACCTTCAGAAAATAATTAATGGTAAAGGATCTCCAACCAAGTATGGAGTGTGTAAATAAACATACTTTTCAAAAGTTGGACATTTCTGGATTGTAAATAATTTCTTGATTGATCTTAGAAAATATTCTAATAATTTGAGATACTGGATTTCTGATTAGCTATAAGACATAATCATCAAAATTAAAACAATCAAAGGCCTGAAATATTCACTTTACATGTAATGAACATCGGATATATGAAATCTTTCCTTTTGAAATAAAGTACAAAAAAGCCCTTTTTCACACTATATATATATGAGCTATATATATATATATATATATATATATATGAGCTAGGATGCCTATGCTCTGTAAACCTCTATTTATATAGATAGTTAATGCACAAGTATACATACTGTATCCGTAGGATACAGACAGCATTAACTTGGTCCAACTGATAATATCATGTATATAGTACAAGGCATGATTAAAAGAGATGTATTATCAGAATAGAGATTTGTACATATATTTACACAGCAGTGTAATGAAATAAAAATGTGTGGCTCCTAATAAGCAGTGCAAAGCACTGAGATAATGCACTTCTTACACCCACTCCCAAGGGTCTGGTCAACCTGGGAGTCAGAGAACTCTATAAAAGCCTAAACAGTGGTCAGTGCATTTAGTGTGGCATGATAATGAGATTCCTGCATACATGGCTATTATTCACTCAGGTGAGAGCAGCTGATCCTCCATGCAGCTTACTAGGCCTGCACTATCCTCCTCAACTCAGCCAAGATGGTGATGTTTTAATTGGTGGTATATTTTCCTTCCATTCCAAATGGGACCTGACCACAGATGTCTTTACGTCTGAGCCTGGGCAAGCAAAATGCAGAAGGTATATTAGGGGAATTTGAATTTGTTGCATTTTGTTAAGTTGAATGACAATATTGGCTGAAGATCGATTCATGTTAATCAGAACAGAAATATATTTTAAATGATTTATATGACAGTATACCATATATAAACTTGTTACTGTATTAATGCTTATGGGGTTCATTCAAAATATTTCTAGTTTTGTCTTCTTGGTCCTACAGTTTAAGTCTCCGTGACTTTCAAAATGTACAAACAATGTTATTTGCCATCGAAGAAATCAACAACAGAACTGATGTTCTTCCTGGGGTCAAAGTGGGTTATAGAATCTATGACAGTTGTGGTTCAGTAGAAATGACTACAAGATCCGCCTTGTCCTTAATTAATGGCAATGGAAAAAATACATCCGTAATGACATGCTCCAAACCTGATACAGTTCAAGCAATTATAGGTGAAACATCCTCCAGTCCCTCGATTGCCCTGTCTGCTACTGTGGGACCTTTGCACATACCTGTGGTAAGGTTTCATTTTTCTCTGAGAAAGGAAATAAATAGACAAATAAATAAATGAAAATATAAATCTAATGCTTTTGATTGTAAATTAAGAAGACACCTAATAATAAATGTTAAGCATAAAATAAATCATTATTTTAAAATCTGTTTTTTACAGGTCAGTCACTTTGCAACTTGTGCATGCCTAAGTGATAAAAAGAAATACCCATCTTTCTTCAGAACTGTTCCCAGTGATTACTACCAGAGCAGAGCTTTGGCTACACTGGTCAGACATTTCGGTTGGACATGGGTAGGGGCCCTATGCAGTGATAATGACTATGGGAACAATGGCATAAATGAATTCATCATTGCAGCCAAAGAAGTGGGAATCTGTGTTGAATATTCCATATCATTCTTTCGGACAGACCCCAGAGAAAAAATTCTGAAAGTAGTTGAGACTATCAAGGCTTCAACCTCCAAAGTTATTGTAGCTTTTGTTGCATACACTGACTTTGGGTTTCTTCTAAAGGAAATGGCCTTACAGAACTTGAGTGGGTTTCAGTGGATTGGAAGTGAGGCCTGGATTTCTGATATAAACCGAGCTAATTCTCAATGGCAGCGTCTTCTGATAGGGTCCATGGGTTTTGCAATCCCAAAAGCTCAAATTAAGGGCCTATGGGAATTTCTGACAAATATTAATCCTGGTTCTGATGCAGCAATTTACAAAGAGTTATGGGAGACAATATTTGAATGTAAGCTTCCGTCACAAGAAAATGCTGAGATGAAACAAATGTGCAAAGGTGATGAAAGTCTCAGTGAAGTTCAAAACTTTTATACAGATGTTTCAGAATTACGAATCGCAAGTAATGTTTACAAGGCTGTTTACGCAGTGGCTTATGCCCTGCATAATATATTTAACTGTTCAAAGAAAGACAGTAGACAAGACAGTCACATTTCATGTGCAAACATAACAGATAGCAAACCATGGCAGGTAAGTATAACAACAAGATAGTATTGTGAAAATGATGTAATTTTATATATGATGGGAGATTTTGCAATGTTTCATTTAGGTATTCAGTGAGTTGAAGAAAATCCATTTCACAACTACAGCTGGAGAGGATGTATTCTTTGATGAAAATGGAGACCCAGCAGCAAGATATGAACTGCTGAATTGGCAAGAAGGGAAAGATGGTAAAATAGTGGTTGTTAAAGTGGGCTTCTATGATGGCTCTTTGCAAACAGACCTTCAGCTGTCATTTAACAACATCAGTATAACCTGGGCCAACAACAAAGCACAGGTAAAATGCAATATCTATATGCACAGATAATATGTACAATATAAGTTTTAGACTATTATATATGCAATAAAAATGGTTTTCAGGTGCCAGTCTCTGTGTGTAGTCCAAGTTGTCCGTTGGGAACAAGGAAGGCTGTGCAGAAAGGAAGGCCAATCTGCTGTTTTGACTGTGTACCATGTGCAGAGGGAGAAATCAGTAATTTAACAGGTATAGTGAATCCTGGTCAGCTTCACCAATGCACACAAGTTTTAAAAAGAAAGTTTCATTAGGTTAATAAACCCAACAGAATTGCAAACATGTAAACCGTTATTCATTTTCTCTTTTTATAGATTCCCTAACTTGTACCATGTGTCCACCTGAACTGTGGTCTAATGACAGGAAAGATACCTGTGTCATAAAGCTGGTGGAATTCCTGTCATTTGAGGAAATAATGGGGATAATTCTTGTATCCTTTTCTTTGTTAGGAGTATCTTTCACCATCTGGATTGCTGTCATTTTCTTTAAACACAAGGACACGCCAATTGTTCGAGCAAATAATTCTGAACTGAGTTTCCTGCTGCTCTTCTCTCTGACTCTGTGTTTCCTCTGTTCACTAGCATTCATTGGTCAACCTTCTGTATGGTCCTGTATGTTGCGCCACACAGCGTTTGGGATCATATTTGTTCTCTGTATTTCCTGCGTTCTGGGGAAAACAGTAGTGGTGTTAATGGCCTTCAGGGCTACACTTCCTGGTAGTGATGTCATGAAATGGTTTGGACCTCAACAGCAGAGACTCAGTGTACTTGCCTTCACTCTTGTACAGGTCATTATTTGTGTACTATGGTTAACAATATCCCCTCCTTTTCCTAACAAAAATATGAAATACTACAAGGAAAAGATCATATTAGAATGTCATGTAGGCTCAGCAATCGGGTTCTGGGCTGTGCTGGGTTATATCGGACTCCTGGCTGTTTTGTGTTTTATTTTGGCTTTTCTGGCCCGGAAGCTGCCTGACAATTTCAATGAAGCCAAATTTATCACATTCAGCATACTCATATTCTGTGCAGTCTGGATCACCTTTATTCCTGCTTATGTCAGCTCTCCGGGAAAATTTACTGTAGCTGTCGAGATATTTGCCATTTTAGCATCAAGCTTTGGTTTACTATTCTGCATATTTCTTCCAAAGTGTTATATAATCATACTGAAACCAGAGAAGAACACTAAAAAGCAAATGATGGCTAAAGCACCTATTAAATGATTAAACTGGCAATATAGCCAATATTCAAATGAGTAAAGTATATACCTTATTTAAAGGGCATGTTCTAGTTTAAATGAAATATTTTAAAATCAGTTTGCATGAAGAACTTCTATTTCAGTAACTGCTGGAAATAAAATGTTGTCTATTTTCTGACTTTGCAATGGAATTTGCATGTAGTTAGTACTTAGTGTATCAAGTATGATTATAGTGGTGTTTGAAAGTTTGTGAACCCCTTAGCATTTTCTACATTTCTGCATAAATATGACCTAAAACATCATCAGATTTTCACACATTTCCTAAAAGTAGATAAAGAGAATCCAGTTAAACAAATAAAATAAAAAATATTATACTTGATCATTTATTTATCGAGGAAAATTATTACATATCTGTGATTGGAAAAAGCATGTGAACCTCTAGCATTAGCAGTTAATTTGAAGGTGAAATTAGAGTGAGGTGTTTTCAATCAATGGGATGACAATTTGGTGTGAGTGGGCACCCTGTTTTATTTCAAGAACAGGGATCTATCGAAGTCTGATCTTCACAACACATGTTTGTGGAAGTGTATCATGGCACAAACAAAGGAGGACCTCAGAAAAAGTGTTGTTGATGCTCATTAGGCTGGAAAAGGTTATAAAACCATCTCTGAAGAGTTTGGACTCCACCAATCCACAATCAGACAGATTGTGTACAAATGGAAGAAATTCAAGACCATTGTTACCCTCCCCAGGAGTGGTCAACCAACAAAGAAGATCACTCCATGGCCACGGACTTGGAAGTGCTGATCTTCATCCCAGCTGCTTCGTACTCGGCTGCAAACCGTCCCAGCGCATGCTGTAAGTTACAGGTTGATGAAGCCAACAGGACCACATCATCCATAAAAAGCAGAGACGTGATCCTGCTGCCACCAAACCAGACACCCTCTGCCCCTTGGCTGCGCCTAAAAATTCAATCCATAAAAGTTATGAACAGAACCAGCGACAAAGGGCAACCCTGGTGAAGTCCAACGTGCACTGGAAACGAATCTGACTTACTGCCAACAATGCGAACCAAACTCCTGTTCTGGTCATACAGGGTCCGAATGGCCCGCAGTAGTGGGCACTGAACCCCATGCTCCCAAAGCACCCCCCACAGGGCACCACGAGGGACACGGTCGTAAGCCTTCTCCAGGTCCATAAAACACATGTAGACCAGTTGAACAAACTCCCATGCACCCTCCAGTACCCTTGCAAGGGTCAAGAGCTGGTCCAGTGTTCCATGACCAGGATGAAAACCGCATTGTTCCTCCTGAATCCGAAGTTCAACTATCGGCCGGACTCTGCTCTCCAGCACCCCAGCATAGGCTTTCCCAGGGAGGCTGAGAAGTGTGATCCCCCTATAATTGGAACACACTCTCCGGTCCCCCTTTGTAAAAAAAAAAAAGGGGACCACCACCTCAGTCTGCCAACCCAGAGGCACTGTCAACGACCTCCACGCAATGTTGAAGAGGCGTGTCAGCCAAGACAGCCCAACAACATCCAGTACCTTCAGGAACTTAGGACAAATCTCATCCATCCCCGGAGCCCGGCCACCAAGGAGCTTTTTAACCACCTCGGCAACCTCAGCCCGTGATGGGAGAGGCCTCCCAAACACCCTCAGACTCTGCGTCCTTCTTGGACTACATGAAGGTGGGATTGAGGAGATCCTCAAAGTATTCCTTCCACCATTGGATGATGTCCCCAGTTGAGGTCAACAGCACTCCATCCTCGCTGTAAACAGTAGGGACAGAGCACTGCTTTCCCTTCCTGAGCCACCAGACGGTTTGCCAGAATCTCTTCAAGGCCGACCAAAAGTCACTTTCCATGGCCTCACCGAACTAACTCCTCCCACACCTGAGTTTTTGCTTCAGTGACCGCCAAAGCTGCATTCTGCTTGGCCCGTTGGTATCGGTCAGCTGCCTCTGGAGACCCACAGACTAACCAAGCCCGATAGGACTCCTTCAGCTTGATGGCTCCCCTCACCACAGGTGTCCACCACCAGGTTCGGGGATTACCGCCATGACAGGCACAAACAACCTTGCAGCCACAGCTCTGCATGGCTGCCTCAGCAATGGAGGTGCGGAACATGGTCCACTCAGACTCAATGTCCCCACTTTCCCCCGGTATGCAGCTGAAGCTCTGCCGGATGTGGCAGTTAAAGATCTGACAGACGGGAGCCTCTGCCAGACGTTCCCAGCATACCCTCACTACTCGTTTGGGTCTGCCAGGTCTGTCTGGCCTCCTCCCCCGCCATCTGATTTAGCTCGCCGCCAGGTAATCATCAGCTGACAGCTCTGCTCCCCTCTTCACCCGAGTGTCCAAGACATACGGTCGTAGATCAGATGGAACGACTACAAAGTCAATCATTAATCTATGGCCTAGTGTGTCCTCATGCCACGTGCACTTTTGGACACCCTTATGCTTGAACATGCCATTTGTTATGGCCAAACTGTGCATGGCACATAAGTCCAACAACTGACCACCACTCGGGTTCAGATCGGGCAGGCCATTCCTCCCAATCACACCCCTCCAGGTCTCACTGTCATTGCCCATGTGAGCACTGAAGTCCCTCAGGAAAACAATGATGTCCCCTCATGGTGCACTGTCTAGCACCCCACTCAAGGACTCCAAGAAGGCCGGGTATTCTGAACTACCATTTGGCGCATAAGCACAAATGACAGTCAGAGACTGTTCCCCAACCCGAAGGCACAGGGAAACAGGCCTCTCATTCACTGGGGAGAACTCCGATGTTAGCGCGCCAAACTGGGGGGCTACCAATAGCCCCACCCCCCCTTTGCAACTCCAGCATAGAAGAGAGTCCAACCCCTCTCCAGGAAATTGGTTCCAGATCCTAAGCTATGCATTGAGGTGAGCCGAACTATATCTAGTAGGTACCGCTCAACTTCATGCACAAGCTCAGGCTCCTTTCCCACCAGAGAGGTGACATTCCATGCCCCAAAAGCCAGTTTTGTCAGCCGGGGATCAGTACACCAGGACCTCCGCCTTGGGCTGCCACCTGATCCACAATGCACCGGACCCTTACAGCTCCACCTGCGGGTGGTGGGTCCACAGGAGAGTGGTTCTGTGTTGCTCATTTGGGCTGGGCCCGAATACCAAACTAGCATGCATCCAGTTAAGATGCTTTCTATTGTACAACTATAGAAGTTGAGAAGTGTATTTGTGGACATACCATATTTCTTCAAACACCTTAAAAAAATAACGTCTCTGTTGTGCCCTTTTACTGACATAACTAATGTGCACGGACCAAGAGATAGAGTCAGAAATATGTGTGCCGAGGAACTTGAAACTGTTAACTTTGAAAGGTGTGTCAGTTATGTAAACAGGTAACTGAACAGTTTTATTTCTCCTGAAGTTGATTATAAGCACTTTTCCTCCACATTAAGGAACAAAATATTATGACACCATATAGACAGGTTCCTCATTTCATCCCTATATGCCATCTCATTGTTATTTGTTATGAGTCCTGTCACAGTTGTATCACCTGCAAATTTTACAATATTGTTTGTAGGATATTTAGCTACAGTCATATGTATACAGACAATAGATCCCTTGCACTGATGTCACATTTACATTACCAACCGCCGCTACCCTATGCCTGGGGGACAAGCAAACTTTGTTTCCATACTGTTCACATGCTAAAGCCAAGCAAAGATGTCTAGTGTCTGTTGCTGTTGTCTGAAGAAAACTACAGCTAAAAAAGCTCTACTATCGGATTACTCAGATAATATTAGTCAGAAAGAAGCGAAATATAGATATACGCAGAAATTAGAGTTTATTCATGGTTATGATCCATACAAAATTCCTCAAAATGACTGGAGTGATGGTGCAGATTTGTGGCCTAGTGTTAGTGACATGCTGGAATATACCTTCTTTTTCCAGAAGAGTCCCAACATGGAAGAACAGTTAAAATAATAATTATTATTATTATTATTATTATTAACTTTTGTGTGAAGACTTTTTCCTGACATTAGCTTTTGAGAACAGAATATTGTGAAAGCCAAAGCATTTACTCTCAAAGGACTCGTACCTGAACTGTGGGCTAGATTGTATTCCTGCCCCTCTATGTCTCAACAACCCCAAGGACATCTAGTTAGAGAGCTATCTGCACTCTATCATTTACATAATGATGCTTATTGTTAAAACAATATCTGAAGTGTTATTTGTAAAATAATGTCTTACTCTAGACATTCAAACAATATTGCAAGATTTTATTTTAATTTTATCTAATAGTGGATGGTACAATAATTACAAACGCTAACAGAATTGACATTCCAGTTGTAGCTATAGTCATATAGTAACTATAATCACTCTTGTAATAATAATTTCAATAAACAGTTCATGTTCAATTCCCTCTTCATTTATTCTCTATTTAACAGGCACAACTGAGTCACACAGGGTGATGTGTGTAACAGACAGTAACAGTTTTATCCAAAATAGTTTTTCCTGCCTTAGTCGATTTATTTCCATTTCACATGCATGCAGCTGTTGTAAAGTTCAGT
>JAPEKM010000025.1:63053836-63064102 GCA_027575975.1 Cathorops multiradiatus
TTGGTTGCATGTTTTCATATAGGGAGCTACCTTAACAGCACTGAATACTTGAGTGCTACTGTAGAAATACATTATACACTGCCATTCATAATTAAATCTAGATCTTCTGAACTTTAACGCATTGTCATGGTGAAGAAAAAACTGCAATTTCTCTGCTCATGGGGTACAAAAAGCAAAACTGACTGAGTGTGAAGATAGTGGGATCAAGTCTCCAGGAACTTTTGGACAAGAATGTAGGAAATGGGCACAGCATACGCATGTAGGAGCCTTTCTTTAATATGTTATTGTGGTCATTATTTGGGAGCTGCCAAATTGTTTTGCTTCACTTTGCACAAAGTATATAATAGCTTTGCATTGGCATTGACAAAGATCTAAGGGTTGGGGGCTAAGATATATGGGTTGGGGGCTGATGGAGGAACAAGTTGTGGCTAGTTAATGTGAAGAGTGGTGTTTATTTGAATGACTTTGTGGTTTAAATGTACGCATTTTGATTCACATGAAAGTCGGTCTAAGACCGCATGTTGTTTGATTTACTTTGTTTACTATCTGTATTTAGTTAGATCGTGCATGCTCTCTCTCTCTTAACTCCCTCCATCACACTACACTCAACATTCACATACTCACACACACCCTCACGCAGACACACATAAACACATGATTTGCCTATCACGTTTTAACATCCACTCCCCTTACACTGTAACGCTTGTTACATAAGCATATAGCTTATTACTTCTGATCACCATTTGTGCCTTAATTATGATCATATACACTACTGATTCTTATTTGTATACATTGTATCACCATTTATATTGAAATTTTCCTTGGCTGCTATTGTTGCTATATCTGATCAGTATTAGCTGGCTAATTCATGCCAGCTATTTCAATAAATGGTATCTTTGGAATAAACTGTGTCCAGTTTTAGTGCTACAACATCCAGTGAATGCCAACCTTTGCCAAACAAGTATTCCAATTGCCTTCGCCCATTTGGTTGTTATATGAATGTTATGGATCTAGAGTAAACATATTAAATTAGAGCTACAATACTCAATAAACAATAGCAACTTCACCACTAAGTTAATCCAGTGATTTTACCAGTTTATCTATAAACTATTAAACACTTGAATTAATGATTAATGAATTTATGAGACTAATCCCTTTTTACATGAGACTGATTTGATAAGCCTATTGCACCTACATATTTTGGTGCCCTGTGTGAGAATTGGTATTGTTGGTTTCAGTGATTTTTGTAGCAATAAAGGATACATTTAGTGTTGAGCAATTCCAGGCCTCTATTTGGTAATAGGCTAGTCAAATGGAATTGTCAAGGTTATACCTGAGTGTTATTTTGGGCTAATTGCAGTGTGGTGATACTGTTGTTTAACTAACAGTCTTGTGTGTCAGTCATACTGTGAACCCAGCTAGTAGGGAGTAAGTGACTGTATCATTAGTAGCCATTGGTAGAAACAAGTACGGTTGCCATAGTTAGTTGGCATATTTTGAGAGAGAGTGATAGTAAACAAGAGCCACAGGTTAGAAGCCTCAACTGTGCATTTTCTTATTTTCACTGTTGGAGCACAGCCTGTCTGTCATCGCCTCGTAGCCACGACATTATCTTACATTAAAAGGGGTAGACTGAGAAATAGTGTCCATGTCACTAGCTCATCAGGTGTGGGTCTGAGCCTGAACCAGGCAGTCAGGATGAGCCACCATAATACCCCACATTTGTCAGGAGGTGAGGAGGATAGCCTTCCTCTTCTGGAATCTATTTCCCTCTCTGACTTCATCTCTGATCTCCTCAAAATCTCCCATAAGGAAAAGGAAGAACTTGGGTAATTAACCCATAATCAGTGTGAGACAGAGATTGACAGCTTGATGTGTACAACATGTGCAGAATCCCCAACATGGTGTCATCACCATCCAAGAGATGGTAGGCAAGTTATTTCTGCTCCATCACCAACATACCTGTTTGGAGTTGGAAATGCTCCTGGGGGAGAAGAGGGAGCTGGAAATGCTCTGGGAGGAGAACAGGGAGCTGGAAATGCTCTGGGGGGAGAACAAGGAGTTGATCGCTAGCCACAACCGGCTAGACGCAATGAATTAGACCCTGCACGATGAACTCAAGCCTACCAATGGTTCACTAGAAGAGTGTACCCATAGACTCCAGCTAGCTGAATGGTCTAGAAGGAAAGCTGCCAACAACCGGGCCCAGGGAGAAATGTGCAATACATATGCCAGGGCCCAAGTGATGCTTCAGGCACCATCCATGGAAGCAAAGGCAGAAACAGAGCTAGGAGCTGGGAGAGGGGCTGAGTCGGACACAGACTCTGAAGATTTCTTGGTCGGTCGTCAAACTCCCCCTCTTTCCAAACCAAAATGCTAGGCTGCTGCCCCCTCTTGCAATCCTGGTGGAGCGGAATCACACCCACCTGCACTTGAGGGGCCACCAAAGCTCTCGACCATTAAAAGGGAGAAGAAGGATATGAAGTATTTGGCATTAAACCCACCTATGAACACTTGTTCTCTTCCTTCTCTTCTTCTGATGAGTACCATGTGAGGTATCCCCCTCCTTCAAACTCATCATCAAGTAGCTCAGAGAGCAAACCTCCCCAAACATCAAGGAGAACACAAAGGAACCTTTCATCTGGCCTCCGTATACCCAGCTTGCTCCTTTGCAAAGGACATCGAGCGATTCCACCCCGACAGCCGCAACTCCAACATTGAAGATTACCTCAGGGAAGTGGAACATTGCCTCTCTGACCTACCCCAGGCCACAACAAGGGAGAAATTGAAGATTATCTGGAATACAACCAGTAGAAGCATTCATCGAAATCCAGCCACCCCCATCCGTGACAAGTACTCCAGACTCTGCACGGTTCTGTGCAAAGAGTACTCAGCTTACATGGACGAGATGTTGGCGACCATAAGCACCATTCAAATTAAGCATAAATGAGCAGAACCCCTGTGAGACTACTACAGGCGACTGAGGAATGCTTACTTCCAAGGCAGAAATGCACCAGGCCTGGAAGAAGACCAAGGTTTCAGATCCTTGTTTCTACACAATCTTCACCCATGCGTGTGCACTCACATCATTCTAATATGCTGACAAGGTGAAAAAACAATGCGGGAAATCAGACAGATGGCACAGATGACATGGAAGACAGTTGTGCGACCAAATGACAAAACGGATGAGGATATAAGGGTGCTTCATGTACAATCTCAGGGTAGTGCATTGTTGCAATTAGATGGCTGTGAAGTACTGTCAGAAGGGTCAACCCAAAAAACACCAACAGGGCGGGTGGAATCAGTGAGATCAGTCAGCGGGCTGGTGACATTCAAATAATTAGGTATAAACCTACGATAGTACCCAGCCAGCCCCAGGAACTGTCTCACCCCCTTTATTGGTCTTGGGCCTTGGGCAGGCCTCAATCTCTGCTGTCTTATTGATTTGGGGACGCACCTGCCCATTGCCCAAGTGGAAGCCCAGATACTGTACTTCCACCCAGCCAATCGCACACTTCTTTGGGTTGGCTGTGAGACACGCTCGCCTGAGCGACCTAAGGACGGACGTTATGTGTTCTAAGTGCTGTGGCCAGTCATTACTATAAATAATGATGTCATCTAAGTATGTGGCCGCGTAGGTGGTTTTGGGATGGAGGACCCTATCCATAAGCTGCTGGAACATAGCGTGCACCCCAAACAGCCCAAAAGGAAGTGTGATGAACTGGTGTAAGCCAAACAGTGTGGAAAAGGCTGTTTTCTCTCAGGATAGCGGAGTCAAGGGGATTTGCCAATATCCCTTTGTCAAATCCAGTGTCAAATAAAAATGAGCCATGCCTAGTCATTCTATCAACTTGTCAATACGAGGCATTGGGTACGAATCGAATTTAGAGACTGCATTGACTTTTCTATAGTCCGCATAGAACCAGACCTTGGGAACCAAGACCAGCGGGCTGCTCCAGTCACTATGGGACTCCTCAATGATGCCCATTTCAAGCATGTACTCGAGTTCTTCCCAAACCACTTTTTTTTGTGCTCGGGCAGTCTATAAGGGCAGCTGCACACTACTACCCCTGGGGGTGTCTCACTGTGGTGTTCTATGAGGTTGCTGCAGCCGGGCAGGGGTGAGAACACGTCAGAAAATTATGTCTGCAACTGGGCGACCTCTGTGAGTTGGGTCGGGGAGAGGTGGTCTCCACAGGAGACTGGAGCAGTGGGCAATGTCAATTTTCCTTTTTGAACCTCTGGCCCCAGCTCTGCCTTCTCTGGAACCACCGACACCAATGCCACAGGGACCTCCTCGTTATAAAGTTTTAAAAGATTGAGCTGGTAAATCTGTTATGGCCCACCCCATCTGTTCGCCTCACCTCACAGTCGACATCCCCAACTCGCTGTGTAACCTCAAAGCATCCTTGCCTCCTGGCGATCAATTTTGTGCTCGACGTGGGCAACAATACAAGTACTTTATCTCCCAATGTGAATTCCCTAAGGCGTGGGCCCCTGTCATACAGATGGACTTGACATTCTTGGGCCTGCCACAAATTCTCCTGGGTTAGGTGCATGAGTGAGTGGAGTTTGGCATGCAGGTCGATAACGTATTGAATTTAATTTTTACTTGTTGAAGGTCCCTCCTCCCAGTTTTCACACAGCATATCTAGAATGCCATGTGGCTTATGCCCGTATAATAATTAGAATGGGAAAAACCCTGTGGAGGCTTGCGGGACCTCTTGCACTGCGAATAACAGGGGCTTGAGCCATTTATCCTAGTTAGGTGCGTCCTCGCTAACAAATTTACAAATTATGTTCTTGAGGGTGCGATTGAACCATTTGACTAAGCCATCCATTTGTGGGTGATAAATGCTGGTGCGGATAGTCTTAATTCCCAGTAACCCATACAGTTTTGTAACCCATACAGTGTGTGTGACCTAAAGGTAGTGCCTTGTTCAGTCAGAATCTCTTTGGGGAGTCCGAATCGGGAGATGACGTGGAAAAGTGCTTCTGCAATAATATGTGCTGAGATATTGCACAGAGGCACTGCTTCCGGATATCACGTTGTATAGTCCACCAGAACTAAAATAAAGCGATATTGTCATATTAACCAATCTAATGACCCAACAAGATCCATCCCAATTCTTTTGAACGGGGTCTCGATTAATGGCAGAGGGCACAAAGGCGCTTTTGGAATGGCTGGGGGATTTACTAGCTGGCATTCGCGCCATGCCGTACACCACCTACGGACATTGCCACAAATCCCTGGCCAATTGAACCAGGTAATTATTCAGGCTAGTGTCTTATCCTGCCCCACATATCCGGCCATGGGATTAATGTGAGCCACCTGGAATATAAATTCCTGGTGGCTCTTTGGGATTAAAAGCTGTGTTATCGGTTCCTTAATCTGAGTGTCCTGCATTACTTGGTATAGCCTATCCTTAATAATGGAGAAATAGGGGAAGGACAGGGTGGCTTTTGGCTGGAGCATTTGAACATTGATTACTCTCACTTGGTCAAATGAATGCCCCAGAGATTCATCTCGCTACTGCTCCAACGGGAAATCCGCGAGGGATTACCCGAGAGAGGAAGGAGGTACCTGCTGCAACTCACTCTGACGTGGTGATGATGTAGACGGCTCTGTGACAGCTGCTCCCACCAATGCCACACCAGGACCTCCTGCCGCTAAATTATGGCAGGCCCCACTCTTCACTAAATGTGCATTAATTCCATAAATCCTTGCCAATCAGTCCCCAAAATTATCGAGTGGGTAAGGCGAGGATTAACCACTGCCTTTACTCTAAATTTCTCCCCTCGAAATAGAATGTGGACCGACACTAAAGGGTAGTTGTGAACATCCCTGTGCACACACAAAACCTTCACCAATTGTGCTCACCTTGCATCAGGCTTTGGTGGATTGAGGTCTGATTACAGCCAGAGTCCACCAAACCCTGATCCCCCTTGGATATTTACCAGTATGTAATATGCTGCAGCCTGATCAAGGATGGTCCCTGGCACTTCGGGGATCCCAACCACCGCACCCATCTCCATTGCCAAACCCTGATGCTGGAGGTGCCCTGGCTCCCCGCAGCACCAACATACCGGCCCAGGCTCTCCCTCTGAAGCAGTGTTTCAGAGCTCACTCTCCTGAAGGGGGGAAGACACAGACAAGGAAGTAGGAAATGGTAGGGCACTGCAGGTGCGGCGGGCCGGCTGGGGTGGAGCCGACCCCGCTTCCGAGGGGGTGGAATGAGGCGAGGACGAGGAATAGAAGGGGAGAGAGAGACAGAAAAGAGGGGAGAAGAGGAGACATGCTGTACTGCCAGTGGAACAGTTGCCATATGGTCCTCTGCCAGCATGATGGCCTGATCCAGGAATGCCGGGCAATGGCACTGCACTCAATCCGCTGTTCCTTCC
Organism: Cathorops multiradiatus; assembly: GCA_027575975.1. Taxonomy (NCBI): domain Eukaryota; kingdom Metazoa; phylum Chordata; class Actinopteri; order Siluriformes; family Ariidae; genus Cathorops; species Cathorops multiradiatus. Next base: position 63,060,239 of record JAPEKM010000025.1, read on the forward strand.
GGAAGTCGGGTGATGAATTGTTCCAGTGCCACCAGGTTGATGATTCCCTCAGCGTTGTGGTTATTGGCCCTCAGCCACCGCCAGCAGGCATCCTGGAGTTGCTGGCCAAACATGAATGGCCAGTTGACCTCATCCAGGTGCAGGTCACGGAAGCGCTGCAATTGCTGCTCCAGAGTGTGCCCCACACATTGTAGGATGGCCCTCTGGAGGTCAGCATAGACCAGCCAGCTGTCAGCAGGGAGCTGTAGCATGGCCAGCTGTGCCTCGCCCATTAGCAGGGGGAGGAGGCTGGTCCACCGGCCAACCGCACACCTCTGCTGCCTGCTCAAACAGAGTGAGGAAGGCTTTGGGGTCATCCTGTGGATGCATCTTCATCAGGATGAGGTGAGGAGGGTCCGTGGCGGTGGTGATGGTGGACCCTGCCAATGCGAGTAGGTGCTGGAACACCTGGCGATCTTCCTGCTGTGCCAGCACCAGGGCTTCGAACAGTTGTTCCTGCTCCTTCCGGAGTGTGACCAATGCCTGGTGCTGACTCTGTTGGGCTGTGGAGAGGGCATGGACCAGGTCCTTGAGGGGGGAGGACTCCATGAGGCTGTTCTCTTCTGTACTCCATCCAAGGTTTCGGCACCACTGTAGAAATAGTTGAAGGTGGGTGGAGTAAAGAAGCACAGCAGGCCAGAATTGAGTTCTTACAAAAAGTATTTGTGCTTTTCAGCGGCTTACTTCGCTCACTCACCCACACACACACACACACATGTCCAGGTTGGGGAGAGCTCCCTTTCTCTGCCCTCTCTCTCCTTTTATAGGGGGTGGTCACTGGGGAAGACACACAAACACAGGTTAATTCACATCAGGTGCAGTGATTCTGCCACTTACCTTCCCTGACTCCACCATCAATTCACAGACCAATGCTTGACCACATCCCCGCTGCCACAGAGACCAAATGATCAGTCTAGTTATGGCCCCCAATGTGAGTTCAAGAGCAAAGAGACCAAACCCAAGAGCCAACTTAGGGCAGAAATAGAAACCTTGAAGGAGCTCATGACTGATATCAAGAAGCAGCTTGCTACATCATATAAATGCTCACCCAGTCCAAAGAGGATCACAGGGAAAATAGCTAACAGAAATGTTAAGCTAATTGTGGATCGAAATAAAGTCAATGCAAGAGGGGTGGATAGCCCATAGTGGCCTCACTCCACCTTTTCTTTTTCTTTACCTTGCATGTGTCACTAACCCCATAGGCATGCACCACTGTTAAGTATTCACCCAGAAATCCAAAATAGACTGCCTGTCCAACAGAACCAGCTGCAGGGCCTAGGCAGAACCCAGCAGGGAGCCATTCTCACAGTCAACATGCACTTGGCATTAATAAATTACACAGTGCATGCTTTAGACACACTTTCAGGAATTGTACAGTCAGATACAACCTATGTGCATGTAATTAGATATCTGATTCAGGACTTGTGGAGAGAAGTTAGAAGCTCAGTTAACAGCTTAAGTGGTGGAAAAATCACTCCTTACCTAGCTCCTTTTAGCATGGTTGAGAATATACTGAAAGCTACTACCACCACCACTTATGTATACACCTCACAATTACACCTGGCATATAGTCTTGGCAGTGATATTCCCATATTTGTTAACCTGCAAGACCTGGAAATAGGATTCAACTTAAGGATTCAATACTTAATCTACCCATCATTGAGAGACAGAACTTCTATAGTTTGAAATATGTTGTAAGCATATGCTACTGGAAAGACAACATCCACATACATGTCAAAACACTACCCATGTTAGTGCACTATGATGACAAGCCATCTCTCTACCTCATCCCTAACTTGAACATGTGCACCTCCACCAAAGATATACACTGGGTCTGCCCAAGCAACCCATTCATTAGGGACACAGCTGAGCGTTTGTGTGGACTGAGAACTGATGCCCCTGAACAAAAGTGCATCGGGAGTATGTCCATGAGAGCACTGGTAGTATGTCAACAAGAGCGCTGAAACTAGGGTAGAAAGAGTAGATAATCAATGGATAGTTAACACCCCAAACACTGGAATCCTGATGCCCAGCATAACACAGTCACTAGGATGAAAATTCTCAACCAGACGGTGTTCCTCAATGTCCCACAGGGAGCTACCATTCATATACTGTAGATGACATTGCATTACATCACCTCAACCCTGATAGATATCACACCAAAATTGAAATGATAGATGCATTCCAAGGTCACGACTTGAACATTGATGACACACTTTAACAGCAGCTCCTGGCTGAAAGGACTAAAATGGTAAAGTTCAATCTGGAACCAGCTGGACTAAAAACCATATTCTCTAAACATTTAGTCAGACAGTCATCTAATCTAGGACACCCTGTCAGTCTGCTTGTCCTTGGATGACTCCTCAGTGGCTGGGTCATTATGGCAGGAATTGCATACGTGCTATATAAACACATACAAACACTACAAACTAAACTTGACTCCATAGTCAATGTACCCGATAGCTGGAAGTGCTGCAGTGCCCAGTACACCCCCTCATCGCAGGCAACCACTAACCTTCCCAAAGTGTAGGCTTGCTAACTCCTATCACTAATACCTCTTTGTTTCTCTTTCCAGGTACAGTATACTTGAAAATATACTTGAAATGTGTTGCATGTGTTTGAAAATGTATTTGAAATGTAACCTTTTAAAGTGCGGAATCCCTCATAGTTACTTAGTGTTGCTTAGTTACATGAATATTAGACATATCATTTGCCCACATGCTCACAGCCTTATATTTGCCCAGATGCCAAAGCTTGTATAAACTGCAAATGTTTTCAGGACTGAAAGAGCATGAGTGGACTACGGACATGAACTATACAGCCTTCTGTTGCTCTCAAAGACTATGGAAGAACCACAGTCTTGAGACCAAAGGGGGGAATGGGGGGGGGGGGCTGCCATGTCATAGCTATAGTACCCACAATTCCCTGCTTCACTTTATGGCACATCTTCCCCCCTTTCACTGTTACAGCATTGAACACATCGATCCTTGTACTCGATGCCATGTTCTATCTCTGCCCATTCTTCTGACTCCCTGTAATAGTATTGGATATAGAGATGATACCAGATACCAACTACAGTGATGTCACAACTGTGCTTTAAAACCCACAGTGGAATCAAAATTCCTTCTCTCTGGCGGTGGATCCCCACGTGTGAAAGAAACATTGTTACATCTGTGCTACAGAAGAACAAAGGACAAAGAATGAGCTATTGATACCGGACCTTTAACCAAAGTTCAATGTATTTGATCTTTGCATAGTTGCAATAATAACTGAACCGGTTAGTTACTGCAGCTCACACAATATTTTAAAGAGAAAAGGTGACTGGATCCCTTTTCCCTTTCACATTGTCAATGAACTACAATCAAGATTCCTTCCCGACCATCAGACGACCGATGGTACACCGAAAATCTTCAGCTGACGAGCTGTAAAAGCAAAAGGAACAGAAATGTTTTCTCCCTGGACCTGCACTCTGCACTGTCTTCGGATAACAGACGGCGCACATTCCATCACCAAGCAAGAGCAATTTCAAGTACGGTTGGCATCTTGGCAATTGTTAGTCTTAGTTGTGGCTAGGTAATGTGAAGAGTGTTATTTATTTGAATTAATTTATGGTTTAAATGTACACATTTTGATTCACATGAAAGTTGGCCTTAGATCACGTGTTGTTTGATTTGCTTTGTTTACTATCTGTATTTAGGTTGTGCATGCAGTTTCTTTCTCTCTTTCTCTTTTTAACTGGGAGCAGGTCGATTCGTCCATTCACGTTTCGGCAGCGGTCGTTTCGTCCACCATGCAGTCGTTTCGTCCAACGGAGCAGTCGTTTCG
>JAPEKM010000025.1:63092662-63104137 GCA_027575975.1 Cathorops multiradiatus
GCCTGGCATATGTACTACAGCATTTTGGGTCGTTTCCAGTGAATCAAAACGGCGCCGTGTTTACGGAGATTTTTTTTTTTTTCAAAATGACAGCGTGTTGGGTGAGGCCGTGTGGACGGGGCCATAGTCAGCTGGGATAGGCTCCAGCTTGCCTGCGACCCTGTAGAACAGGATAAGAGGCTCCAGATAATGGATGGATGTTTCCATGGAAATAATTTCAGACTTGGTCTCTCAGGTTAGTCTTAGGGGTAGGTTTTGTTTCTGGAGCAGAACTTGAAAACTGAGTGGTAAGGTCTTGAAAGTTGGTATATGTGGTGATTTAAGTAATGTATATGTGCCTTATTATACTAATAAATGGTGAGAAATGTAAATTTTTATCTCACCTGGACCAACGGTCCAGTGGGTTTATGCCATGGGCTGCTGTGGTCAGTGTAAAGAGGTAGGGTTGGTTTCCTGCAGCAGAACTTGGAAAAATGTGACAAATAATATTTTGAAACTTGGTATACAGTTGCTATATAGGGTGGGGGATATATAGTAGATGCCTCTGTCGTCTTGTTGTTGTTGTTTTTTTTTTTTTCCCACTTTGCAAGTAGAATGTGCCAAGGTGGAAAATGATGTCATTGCAACTTGCAAATTATCACTTGCAAAGCGAGTTGTACATGACATTACTTAGTCATGGCATTTAGATGGGGCTTAAAATCATCCAGCTCTTAGAATTATCACAAGTGAAACAAAACACTAAAACACTTGTATAGAACAGCAAAGCAGTCTTGAGTAGTAAACTGCTAGATTTACAAAAGTCCATTTTCTGGCAGATTTATAGTGTGTTTCAAAATGCAGTTGATTTACCCTCAGTAGTGTTTACTTATTCCTGATATTTAGCTTTATCTTTGAGTTTTGTTTTTTTTATGCCTCGGCCACCTTAAGGTGCAGGAGGCATTATGTTTTGGGGTTGTCCGTGCGTCCGTCCGTCCATCCCAAAACCTTGTGAACGCGATATCTCAAAGGCTAATGAAAGGAATTTCACCAAACTTTCACCATTTGTGCGCTTTGGGACAAACATGAACTGATTAGATTGAGATCAAAAGGTCACAGATCAAGGTCGCTGTGAGGTCAAATGTCTGTCCGAAAACCTTGTGAACACAATATCTCCTAGGCAGATGAAAGGAGTTTCACCAAACTTTCACCATTTGTGTGCTTTGGGACAAACATGAACTGATTTTAGATTTTGAGGTTAAAGGGTCACAGGTTAAGATTACTGTGAGGTCAAATGTCCATCCCCAAATCACAGCTTAATAAGGCGTGTAGTCTACCAGGCGGAGGCAACCCCATCGATGCCAGTTTTTTTTTTTTTACATAATCTATTTAGCTGAATCTCATAGTTTCCTATTCACAATTTCATCAAATATAACCAAGTATAACCGGTAACGTGGGCTAGTTTTTTTTTTTTTTAATAAAATGAATGTCAGTGTTTTATCTTTAGTGGTTAATAGTCCTTGTGTCTTAGCATGAAGCTTGTAGTATAGCTAACTGCCTTTCTCTGAATTAACATGTTTAGTAACAGTCACTGTAAAATTGCACATCAGTGTGATCGTTTCTCCTTCTCAATGCAAACTTTCTTCAGGATGTTTAAGCTGAAAAAATCCAAGAGCAAGCAGGACTGGAAGTCGGTGTGCAAGTCAACGCCTGAACACTTCTGCGATTTCTCGTCAGCACAGCTGCATTATCTGGGTATGTGGATGCTGCGTCTGAGGGCTCAGAGTGGCCGGAGCGTTTCATCCTGGGTCAAGGTGGATTTCTGTCCCGACAGAGATGGTAAGAGTTCCCTCACTTATTCAAAACTTCTCTCATCATTCAGAGGGGAAAATATCAGTGAGCTGGAATATTGCTGTGAGTTTGGCTCCAGACTTGAGGGAAACTTCTTTTTAAAGCACAAGTTGTCTAAAGTTATTGTTCCAGCTTTTAACAGCTTTTCCATTGTCTTCAGTCGGGAATCCTGTCGGATGCTAATTTTACCCAAACACACCAACACAAAGTAAAGGATATGTCTACAGTAAACATCACCTGCTCACTGCTGATTGGACGTGGTGTATGACACACTCGCAGTGGAAATGCACTTTTTTTCATCTCATTAGCAGTGAAAGTGATTTAATGCTGTAGTTATGGTGAGGAGTAATTCATTCTTCTGAATCAGCTGGTGTCCTTTCAGAGGCTTTTCAGTTTCACGTTCTCATATTAATACAGCGCAAAATTCACATCGTCTCTAAAATAACATGAGTTGAATGCCTTGGGTAAAAAAGTTAAATGGTTTTGGCTTTGTCACGTTTCACATTTTAGGTTTTATGTTTTAGGTTTAGCAGTTACGTCTAGCCACGTTTCAAGTTCTATGTTTTCATGTTCCAGGTTTTGTGAGGTTTTTGGTACTTGAGTCCAGGACGCAGACTCAAATCTGACTCGTGACTCAACTTGGACTTGAGCACTGATGACTCGGACTTGGACTCGTGCATTAACTGCATTAGGACTCATAAATTGGAGACGAGGAGACTGATTTTTTTTGTAACGTGCCATAATTTTGCATAATATATTTATATCTCCATTAATTTTTGTACTAATTTGATGTAAGAGTGTCACATCTGTGCACCTTGACGTGTGTATCAGGTAGAATCTCAGGCGTGCTCCGGACAGCACGCGTGCCAAGTGGATTTTTGCATGTGTGCCGTAAATGGCTCACACCTGCACAGGATTAAGATGCAATCAGTGTACCTATAGTATATGAAAGCACAATTACTTTGCGAAGTATTGAGGTTCATTGCTGACAAAAGATTACCGAGCCTTATTTCCTTGTTTGATTTCCTGACTTCCTGTTTCTCGTCTTTGATTCTGCCGAGTCTACAATAGCCTGTTTGTGCCTCGCTCGACCTATTGCCTGTTTTACGATTTTGCCTGCTGTTCTGGATTGTTTACCTGTCTTCACGTGTATTAATAAACACATTTTCTGCACTTGCATCCGTCTCCCAACCATCTCTGGCAGAATACTTCACACTCCCTGATAAAGAGAAGCACATTCGCCTTAACAAACTGATGTTAACTGCGCTAAAACAGCCACCATCAAATGGTGTGGTTGGAGTCATGTTCTCAGACTCGACTCGGATCAATAGCAGGGATCTCCCTAAAGAATGAAACAGTGGCGGTGCGCCATTCTGTCCTTTTTTCTGGCGCCATCCTGTTAATTTTCAGAAATAGGGTCTTTATACCCCATTTTCCCGTGTTTTTCGATCAAATTTCCCCGTTTCCCAAGCCGCGCGATCTTCCCGTCCGGCGCCATTTTCTTTTCTTCCTCTCGCGGAAGCGGCGAAATCTCGCGATGTTTGGAAGGAGCGAGACTCGAATCGCATTTTCATTCAGAATACGTTGTTTACAAGTCGAGTCATGTCGAAACGGAAGCGTAATTCGAAACCGCCAAATCAGAGGACGATCTCGTCGTTCTTTGCGGGTCCTACGGCGACTTTTGCTGCAGAAGATGTTGAGAAGCGCCAGAGGCGGGAGAGCTTCGAGACAGCAGCGATCGGGAGCGAGCCTGGGGAGGGGGGCCACATGTGAACGACTTCAACTTTGACAGGGCTGTGACTAAGTGGGCAGGGTTAAGAAACCGCAGAATAAGTGTTTAGACCAACAATATGGTTTGATACTTGAGTTAAGTTGTTCTAGTTAAGTTCTCTAAGTATTGTTCAGTCCTGAACACAACATGATAGAAATTGAAAATAAAATTTTTTTTAGTGCGATTGAAAGATCGGACTTCTCTTATTTTTCTTCTCTTATTAGACTAGTTGAGAAGCTAACTCCCAAGAAATGGCCTCCATTTGTATTTGAAAAAGGCAAAATGCAAGAGCTTCCACCCCCAGGAGGGTGGGGCGCGCCCCCCCTCCTGGACCGCGCTTCGCGCACTGCATAGGGTGCTTCGCACCCTCCTCCATTCTGTTAAAAATTTCTGGGGAGATCCCTGTGGTAGGTGGGTCCTCTGGTAGTATGTCACGGGAGGATCCCACTGCAATGTTAGCAAGAGAGGCGGTTGCAGGGCTGTCTGCATTAGCCCTCTGTCATGGAGAGTGGGGAGGTCCATTCTGTCTCTCTGGGGAATCCCTTCAGGGATTTCCCATTGGAACAGACATCTGACGAGTCTCTGAAATGTGCTTTTGACCAAGTGAAAGTCATTGATGGCCAAGCCCTTCAAATTAACTTTGCACTTGCCTTTCTGCATTTTTGTATTATTAAGGATAGACTATATCAAGTGATGCTGGACACTCAAACGAAGGAAGAGATGACATGGATGTTGGTCCCTTTCATGATCCTGTCCGGAACTCCAAATCCTGACCTGAACCTTTGCACTCCACTCCACATTTTCCATGGTCTCCCCATGCAGCTATGCGTTTGCTGTTAGGCCCCGTCCACACGAATACGCTACCTTACCCAGTACGCTGTTGTTTTTAAAAAAATCTCCATAAACACGGCGCCGTTTTGATTCACTGGAAACAACCCAAAACGCTGTAGTACATTGTCAGGCCTGTAGGTGGCGATGTGACGCCACGGGACCAATACACTAAACCCAGAAGTGACGCCACAGAGCATGCGCATACCGGTTGCGCGCTGTTTTCAGAACAAGCTCATAACACAAGAAGTTTACTTGCTCCTCGCAGTAATATAAAAGTGGAAGGTTTTGTTGTAGCAGCCATAATAGACTGAGTTGTTTCTGCAGTACATGCACAAGCCTGTAGTCTGCCATTGTTATTGTTATGACTCGTCTAGCAGTGGCGCCTGAGGTTAAAGGTTAGAGATGCGGGGCTTATATGTCATAGTTTCTGAAAATATCCGCTTCTCCGTCCACACGGCACCGGGCTATCGGGTGTTTTCGGATTTATCCACTCGGGGATGCGTTTAAAAAAAAAATACCGTTTTCACACCTTGAGAAAAACGGACTCGTCTGGACGTGAGGCTGAAACGATAAAGTTTTATGTGGAACCATCAAAATCGTACTCGTGTGGACGGGGCCTTAGTCACTCTATATAAACACACCAAGCAGACTTACATAATGCTGATAAATACTCGCTGCTAAGTGTTGTCAATTTCACATTCACTTTCATGTTCACCTTTGGTTTCCTGACTTGTATTACTTTTTTGGATTAAGATTTTTGCCTGCTGATTTTCGACTGGGATTTTGAATCAGGACTCTGTTTTTTCCAGCTCTGTTTTTCTCCTGGGAATACTGTTACATGTGACTCTGCCTGTGCTCTTTCTTCCTTGAATTTTACTCAGAGATTTTTGGACTGTGCTGCTGTGCCTGCTTCCTTCTTGTTCTCCTCATAAACCTGCTCATAAGGTATGCTTCAGTTCATTCCTCGTAGTTGTTCCTTGGGTCCAATCTGCTCCTGTGGCCTCTTGGTCGTGACAGTTCCGATGAGCCATACAGAAATTTTATTCCATGTGACTCATCATAATCCGATGGCTGGGCACTTGGGTCAGGATAAAACACTACATTGTCTCACGGCTCATTTCTGCTGGTCAGGGGTTCACACTGATGTTCACAGGTTGTGTGCGGCTTGTCACAAATGCCAGCTGGTAAATCCAGCAGCCACACTGAAAGTGCTAATATACCCATTACCATTAATCGAGATCCTTTTGAAAGAATTCACATGGATCTCATCCGGCCATTACAACCCCAATTAAAAAAAGTTGGGACACTGTGTAAAACTTTAAGTAAAAACAGAATGTGAATATTTGCAAATGATTGAAACCCTATATTTAATTGAAAATAGTACAAATACAACATATCAAATATTGAAACTGGAAATTATTATTAATAATAATAATAATAATAATAATTTAAATATATGCTCAATTTGAATTTCCTATCCTCAACAAGATTCAAAAAGTTGGGAAAAGGGCAATAAAAGACTGAAAATATTGTGGAATGTGAAAAAAAATAGTTTGGTTAATTGGCAACAGGTCAGTAACATCAGTGGTTATAAAAAGTGCATCCCAGAGAGGGATCACAAATAATTTTGAAGCAAATCTTATTGAAAGAGGAAAAGTATAAAACCTACTTCTGTGTCCATCACTATCCTCTTGCAATAGGACCAGTTTGGATGGCTAAAACAGTGCCATTAGTCCCTTAAAATTAATTGGACAACAAAACATGTCAATTCATCATGCCAAAAGAGTTAAAAAAAAAGTTCTGAGTGAGAAAAAGAAGGATTCAATTCTGGTTTTACTGGGAGAGGAATACAGTGACTGTAAAGTTGCTTCCATCTTCAAAATTTCAAAGATGACAGTTCATACGAACAAGGTCAAGAAGCAGACACTGTGGACAACGAAGTTACAGACTGGCAGAGGGTTAGAATGACTCCCGACTGACCAGAATGATTGTCAACTCCGTTGAATGTCACTCAACAAATATAGGATGACATTAAGTGACCTCATAAAAAATGACAAATGGCAGCTGGAATTAAGTGTATGACAATGATGGTTTGAAACATTGTCTTCCAGTTGGGGTTGAAGTCATGCAAAGCTAGAAAAAGCCCTTCATCAATGAGAAGCAAAGAAGAGCCAGGCTGAGCTTTGCTAATGATCATAAGGATTGGCCTGTAAAGGACTGGAGTAAGGTCATCTTCTCTTATGAGTCCAATTTTCAGCTTTTCTCATCACCTGGTCATCTGATGGTGGGATGGAGACCTGGACAGGCCTACAAGCCACAGTGTCTTGTACCTATTGGGAAATTTGGTGGAGGATAGGTGATGAGCTAGGGGTGCTTCATCAAGGCAAGAATGGGGCAGAATTTTGTTTGTGAAGGACACATTTATCAAGCCATGTGCAAGGATATCCTTGAAGAAAAATTGCTTCCTTCTGCTCTGATATTGTTGCCTAACTCTGAGAATTAGGTTTTCCAGCAGCACAATGCTCTATGCCACACAGCCAGGTCAATGAAGTTGTGGATCAAAACCTTGTCATGGCCAGCCCAATCTCCAGACCTGTACCCCATTGAAAACCTCTGGAATGTGATCAAGAGGAAGATGGATGGACACAAGGCAACAAACAAAGCTGAGCTGATTAAATTTTTGCACCAGCAGTGGCAAAATGTCAAGCAAGAGCAACATGAAAGGCTGGTGGAGAGCATGCCAAGATGCATGAAAGCTGTAATTAAATGTCAAGGATATTCTGCCAAATATTGAGTTCTGGACTAATGCTTAGTTCAAACATCAGTACTGTGCTGTTTAAAATTGAATATGATCTTGATTTCTGTGTGCATTATTCAAAGTGTGAAAACATGTCATCTTTTTTTTGTTGTTATTTTGACCAGTTGTAATTTTCTACAATTAAATGCTCCAAGTGACAAAATTTTCTGGGGAATTTGGGGATGATGCTGTCAGTAGTTCATGGAAGAATACAAAAAATATTCATGTTCCTCAAACACATACCGATATATATAGTAAAACAGAGAAACTCAAAATTTTGGAGTGGTCGCTTAATTTTCCCCATAGTCTATACTATTTGTTGGATAAAGAAAACATTGACTATGTCCCAATGATTATAATTGATAATAACATGAATATAAAGCAAAGAACTTTTAGAAGTGGCTTATTATCAGAATAGACCATTCTGGATTGATTTACACAGCAGCGTAATGAACTAAAAATGTGTGGCTCCTAATAAGCAGTGCAAAATACTGAGGTAATGCAGTTCTCATGGCTACTCCCATGGGTTTGGTCAACTTGGGAGTCGTAGATCCTATAAAAGCCTAAACAGTGGCCATTGTATTATGGGTCAGATGAGAATGACGTTCCTGCATACATGGCTATTATTCACTCAGGTGAGAGCAGCTGATCCTCCATGCAGCTTACTAGGCCCACCCAATCCTCCTCAACTCAGCCAAGATGGTGATGTAATGATTGGTGGGATATTTTCCTTCCATTCCAAATGGGACCAGACCCCACACGTGTTTACATCTGAGCCTGGGCAAGCAAAATGCAGAAGGTACATTAGGGCACATTAAGGGAATTTGTTGAATTTTATTCAGTGGAATTATAGCATTGGTTTAATATCCATTCATGTTCATAAGATCACAAATAATTTCTTTATTTATTTGCATAAAAGCATATGATATATAAACTTGTCACTGTATTCAAGCTTATGGGGTTTATTCAAAAGGTATGTAGTTTTGTTTTGCTGGTTCTATAGTTTAAGACTCCGTGAATTTCAACATGCACAAACAATGGTATTTGCCATCGAGGAAATCAACAACAGAACTGATATTCTTCCTGGGGTCAAAGTGGGTTATAAAATCTATGACAGCTGCGGGTCAGTAGAAATAACTACAAGGTCTGGTTTGTCCTTACTTAATGGCAATGGAAAGAATTCATCAAAAATGTCTTGCTCAAAACCTGATACAGTTCAAGCAATCATCGGTGAAACATCTTCCAGTCCCTCGATTGCCCTGTCTGCTACTGCAGGACCTTTGCACATACCCGTGGTAAGACTTCATTTTTCTGTGTAAAAAGGTTGTGAAGAAAAAAAAATAAATCTCAAGGTTTTGATTGTAAATTAAGACCAAGTCTAACAATGAAAGTTAAGTAGAAAATAAATTGTTATTGAAATCTATGTATTGCAGGTCAGTCACTATTCAACATGTGCATGCCTAAGTGACAGGAAGAAATATCCATCATTCTTCAGAACTATTCCCAGTGATTACTATCTGAGCATTGCTTTGGTTAAGTTGGTCAGGCATTTTGGCTGGACATGGGTAGGCACTGTATGCAGTGATAATGACTATGGACACAATGGCATCATTGAATTCAGAGTTGCAGCCAAACAAGAGGGAATATGCGTTGAATATTCCATGCCATTTTTTAGGACAGACCCCAGAGAAAAAATTCTGAAAGTAGTTGAGGTTATCAAGGCTTCAACCTCCAAAGTGATTGTCGCTTTTGTCTCATACTTTGACTTTGGGGTTCTTTTAAAAGAAATGGCCTTACAGAACTTGACTGGGTTTCAGTGGATTGGGAGTGAGGACTGGACTTCTGATATAAACCAAGCTAGTTCTCAATGGCAGCATCTTCTGATAGGATCCATGAGTTTTACAATTCCAAAAGCTCAAATCAATGGCCTTGGGGAATTTCTGACTAAACTAAACCAAGTGTCTGATGCAGCTATTTACAAAGAGTTGTGGGAGACAATATTTGGATGTAAGCTTCCCACCAAAGAAAATGCTGAGATGAAACTACTGTGCAAAGGTGATGAAAGTCTCATTGAAGTTCAAAACAGTTACACAGATGTTTCAGAATTACGAATCGCAAATAATGTTTACAAGGCTGTATACGCTGTCAGTTATGCCCTGCACAACTTATATAACTGTTCAAAGAAAGACAGTGGACAAGAGGCTCACATTTCATGTGCAAACATAACAGAGAGCAAACCATGGGAGGTAAGCATAACGAGAGATTATTGTGAAAATTATACCCTTATATCTATGATGGAAGAGTTTGCAATGCTTTTTTAGGTAGTCAATGAGTTGAAGAAACTCCATTTCACAACAACAGCTGGAGAGGATGTATACTTTGATGAAAATGGAGACCCTGCTGCAAGGTATGAACTGATAAATTGTCAACAAGGTAAAGATGGTAAAATAGTGGTGGCTAAAGTGGGCTTCTATGATGGCTCTTTGCAAACACACCTTCAGCTGTCATTTAACAACGTCAGTATAGCCTGGGCCCACAACAAATCACAGGTAAATCTCAGTATGTATATGCACAGATAATATGTACAATATGTATTTCAGAATATTGTGTATATCTAATAAAAATGGTTTTCAGGTGCCAGTTTCCGTGTGTAATCCAAGTTGTCCCCTGGGCACAAGGAAGGCTGTGCAGAAAGGAAGGCCAATCTGCTGTTTTGACTGTATTCCTTGTGCAGATGGGGAAATCAGTAATGTCACAGGTATAATGAATCATGGTTAGCTTCAATGTTTCACACACAAAACAGATTTAAAAGTTTGATTAGGGTAGTAAACACAAATAGCGACATTGCTATTAATTTGCTCTTTCTTTAGATTCTATAACTTGTATCAAGTGTCCTCCTGAACTGTGGTCTAATGACAGGAAAGATACCTGTGTTTTAAAACTGGTGGAATTCCTGTCATTTGAGGAAATAATGGGGATCATTCTTGTATCCTTTTCTTTATTTGGAGTGTCTTTTACCATCTGCATTGCTATAATTTTCATGAAGCACAAGGACACACCAATTGTTCGAGCAAATAATTCTGAACTCAGTTTCCTGCTGCTCTTCTCTCTGACTCTGTGTTTCCTCTGTTCACTTACATTCATTGGTCAGCCTTCTGATTGGTCCTGTATGCTGCGCCACACAGCATTTGGGATCATATTTGTTCTCTGTATTTCCTGTGTTCTGGGGAAAACAGTAGTGGTGTTAATGGCCTTCAGGGCGACACTTCCAGGAAGTGATGTCATGAAATGGTTTGGGCCTCTACAGCAGAGACTGAGTGTACTCGCTTTCACTCTTGTACAGGTTATTATTTGTGTACTGTGGTTAACAATATCCCCTCCTTTTCCTGACAAAAATATGAAATACTCCAAAGAAAAGATCATATTAGAATGTAATGTAGGCTCAGCTATCGGGTTCTGGGCCGTGCTGGGTTATATAGGACTCCTGGCTCTCTTCTGTTTTATTTTGGCTTTTCTGGCCCGGAAGCTGCCTGACAATTTCAATGAAGCCAAATTCATCACATTCAGCATTCTCATATTCTGTGCAGTTTGGATCACCTTTATTCCTGCTTATGTCAGCTCCCCTGGAAAATTCACTGTCGCTGTAGAGATATTTGCCATTTTAACATCAAGCTTTGGTTTACTATTCTGCATATTTCTTCCAAAGTGTTATATCATCATACTGAAACCAGAGAAGAACACTAAAAAGGAAATGATGGGTAAAACACCTGCAAAATGATGTATCTTTGTAAGTTCTCATGATTAGCATGACCTATTCACATTATATAACCTTTGTAAAGTCGATGTTCGAATTTCAGTAAAGACTTAAAAATGCATTAGCATAAAAATGTATAATTTCAGTGTCTGCAGTAAATAAACTGTTCTGCTGACTTTGCAGCACCATTTACATGTAATTAAGAAGAGGAAGAAGAAGTGGAAGCACTACTTTATTCATCACACACTTGTGAAATTCCTATTTGCATTTAACCCATCTGAAGCAGTGAACACACACATGCACACACACGTGAGCAATGAACACACACATATACCCAGAGCAGTGGGTAGCCATGCTAACAGCACCCGGGGAGCAGTTGGAATATTCGTATTTAGAATTTGTATTAATCTCATCTCACTATCTCTAGCCGCTTTATCCTTCTACAGGGTCGCAGGCAAGCTGGAGCCTATCCCAGCTGACTACGGGCGAAAGGCG
>JAPEKM010000025.1:64447981-64458276 GCA_027575975.1 Cathorops multiradiatus
CTGATCAGCCTACTGAGTATTTTTAATATAGAAATTAATCGCGAGTTAACTATGGAAAAAATGCGATTAAAAAAATTTATCGTTTGACAGCCCTAATATATAATCAGTTTTAATTTGGCTTTTCTCTGCTGCGCGCGCTGCAGCGTCTACAGTGGGGCAGCTCCTTATGACGTCATCACTCCCATTCATTTCAATGGCACGCAATTTTACCAAAAAACGGGAATACCGGACCAACGACAAGGGGTAGCGTGACCATTTGAACAAGCACACCATTCCAGACTGGGCCCTACATTTCAGCGTTGGAACAGTCTCTCTCTCAAAAGCCCTAGGAGGAGTAGTGGATCCAAGAAACGGGTGAAGACAAATAAAAAAAAAAAACCAAAAACTTAAGCACACTAATAAACCTCTTTAGTTTGAGTTTAAGGTTATTTTAGCCTGGAATTATTCAAAAAGAGGTATTAGGACTCCCTTTAACCTTTACTTCAATACCGCTTGATTTACAAATCAAAGTTTAAGAAGAATCTTGAAACAACCAGCAGTGAAGGAATCCGAATTTCCTGTCAATTTAGGGACCAAACACAGGAACTCAACACGGCACCCAAAACACAGCTCCTTTCAGTCGCTTGATGGCTGACTGGACTTTCAATTTGATTTTTTTTTTTAAACCGACCCCTGTATTACTGACACTGTGCAGCATGCTTGGGGCTGGTCAGGGCTCCGAATCTTTTTTTTTTTAACCAAACCCTGTATTACTGACCCTGATGCGCTCAGGGACAGTCAGGGCTCCGAGTGTGTTTTACCAACCCCTGTATTACTGACCCTGATGCACTCGGGGACAGCCGGGACTCCGGGTGTGTTTTACTGACCCCTGTATTACTAACACTGATGCACTTGGGGACAGTCAGGGCTCAGTGTGTTTTACCAACCTCTGCATTACTGACACTGACGTGCTCGGAGATAGTTGGGGCTCCGGGTATTATTTTTACTGACCCCTGTATTACTAACACTGATGCGCTCGTGGATGGTCAGGGCACCGAATTTTTTTTTTTACTGACACTGATGCGCTCGGGGATGGTCAGGGCTCCGAATGTTTGTTTTTTTTTACTGACACTGATGCGCTCGGGGATGGTCAGGGCTCCGAAGGTTTTATTTTACTGACACTGATGCGCTCGGGGATGGTCAGGGCTCGGAATGTTTTTTTTTTACTGACACTGATGCGCTCGGGGATGGTCAGGGCTCTGAGTGCGTTTTATCGACCCCTGTATTTCTAACACTGATGCGCTCGGGGACGGTCAGGGCTCCGAATTTTTTTTTACTGACACCGATGTGCTCGGGGACAGTCAGGGCTCCGAGTGCGTTTTATCGACCCCTGTATTACTAACACTGATGCGCTCGGGGACGGTCAGGGCTCCGAGTGTGTTTTACTGACGCTGTCCTACGTGCTGGAGGATGGTAAGAGCTCCGAGTGTACCTTCCCCATGGCTGTTTCAGCCTTTAAAATCATCTTTGGTGCTTGAAGCAGCTCACCCAAAAAGCCTTTGCCAGCTGAGACTACGTCATTGTCTGGTTCACTCAGAGATATCTGATTAAGATGCACTGCGATTGGTCAAAAGCTTGGCGCCCATTTGGTCATTATGTGCAGTTGATCTTTATCGGTCATAACCGTGTGTGTACTGTTTACACTCTGGCTTCCTGCCATCTCTTCACTGCGGTTGGACTTTAACAAAGGGAGGGATTTATATAAATTCGTCACTGAGATGACAGCTACCGATCTCCGCTTCGTCACGGATGACGAGTGCCGGCGGGAAACCTGGGTTGGTCAGGCATTTTTGTGGTTCCTGTGAAAAGCGTACTGTCTGATATGCTCGCACAGCTTATTAGGAGGGGGGGCAGTCAATTTTCTTTTTAACCGTTTGCTCTTTAAAAACTCGCAGTCTTCCACGAATCTCGAGAAATCGAGTGTAGTGGAGATGGCGCAATCTCTGGACTCAAAATCCCAGAATGCAATGCAGCTACACATTAAGGCAGAGTCTTGATCCAGCTAATTAAAGCATAAGAGGACAAGTGCTAGCATTAAAAGTTCAAGGTAAGGGACCTGGATAGACTAAAGCGCCGCTAAAAGACAAATCTCATGGCACCATCAACGGTTGGTCTAACAGCATTGTGGGTAACGGAGGATTTTAACTTGAGTTGTTCAGGGTGGATTTCTCCTTTAAAACAGATATATAAATTTTTTTTTTAAAAAGACGTGGAGCTCATGCCCTGACGTGATGAAAAACAGATCCTTGGTGCAGGATGATCCCTGGAAGACATTTCTAGAAACCACATCAGTGTGAACACACAATACACATGTACATTTAACTACCAAAAAAAAGAACCACTATTCAATACCTACTTGCTTAAGCTGGTAAACTTCAGTTATAAAAAAGTGTAACTTACACTAAATAAAAGGGACCAAAAAAAAAAAAAAGGTCTTGTAGCAAAAAAACAAACAAAAAAAATACAAATCCTTTTGGACAACCCCAAGAAAACAAGATGCTGCTGCCAGATGGAAAAGGCCCCCTTCAGTGATTCTCGGGCAGAGAGCTCTCACTGGATTGGCCGTCTCGAGACGGGCAGCCAATGGGGGGGCAGATTCCTGGGGTCATGTGGTTGGAGGAGCAGAGTTCAGAGGTTCTTTATGACACTTACCATCATGGACTACCCTTTAATCAAAGAGTAGAGAGAAAGGACAAAGTTAAACTGAGATCTCCATTTGAGTGTTATGAAATTACAGAGAAAATTTGTGGGGAAATAAAAAGGTCTGAGTGAAGACAATTCCATCATCAGGTATAGAGAAAGGACTATTTATTAATATATTTAAAAAAAAAAAAGTGAAGAGGAAATGGTTCAGTGCTGACTACACAACAGGCTCCTAATTGAGTATGGTTTATATACTCACCAAGCTGTCTGGACCAGCGTTTGGTTCTTCTCACAGTCCAGGACCTGCAGGTACATGACGATGACCTGAAATCAGACGACGGCAAAGGGTTAGGCCACACGGCAAGGCGGGGTTTCGAGGCACAGGTGTGCCGACCACAAGTGCACCAGATCCTGACCTGATTTACGTCAAATGTGGAGAATGTGGGCGTGCCCTGACGTCTACATGTCAACTGTTACACCCGTGTGTTTTGTTTAATGCTCTCATGCAGTCCTTGAGGTTCTACGCTGCACACAATTTTAGCATCTTTCCTGCTCTACTGGCTCTAACAGTCCACAAAGGGCTGACTATAGTGCTGTGTGTATATAAGAGGAGAGTGAAAGACGTTGGACTCACCTTGTGTGGATGCTTGACGTGGACACAGAAACCCAGCTCCTTCAGCACACGGCGCTCAGCTTTGATCACCTGGTTTTTCGTGTTTATGTAGTTCTGATCAAGTATCAATGGGCTTGCATTCCTGATTCACAAAGGAATGAAAAGACGTTTGTTTTCCCCCAACCCAATTATATCTCAAATTAAGGAAGAAAAAAAAAAAAAGCCAGAGTGCCTTTTTGTTTGTTTAAGTTTAGACAAAAACAAAAAGCAGCTTCCCCCCCCTTTCCAACCAACTAAAGGCAACAGGCCCATTTCCTCTTTAATTTTTTGAGTCCTGTAATTTCAGTAGAAGGTTGTTAATCCTACCACAAGTGACAGTGACGCATAAGCTAAGACACAATTTCCCTCTTACATCACAGCTTTAGCAAAAAACAGCACACCTCTGAAGCCCTGTAACATTGTAAAGGGAGACATAAAAAAAAAAAAAAGGTCATTTAGACATAATTCCAGTCCTTCAAGAACAGTGACTAAAGCTTGATCCAGGACGCGGAGCCATTTTCCCCATCTATGGAAAACAGCTCCAAAGTGTCCACAGATTTTTGTCCATTGTTTTATTTAAATAAAAGAAAAAAAAATCCCTTGTTTTTACCAGTGCCTGATTAAGCAACCAGAAGGTGGCGGTACAAAAAAAGCCTCAAAAGCTTTTTGCCTACCGCCATTAAACAACATAAGAAGGTGGCAGCGGCAGTGAGGTTACGTCCAGGCACCAGTAAAACCTGTGGCTTTATTTATTTATATATAAACCATGTCAATGAACATGTACTATGAATTTTTTTTTAAATAATGAACTCTACTTCTGTACCCATTAGAAAAACAAAAACTCAAGGAGCCCTAACAATGAAGAAAGATGAAGTCTCATACATACACCATATAACCTCTAACGAACGCTCCCGGGGGCATTTATTAAAGGTGTGTAAAAAAAAAAAAAAGATCAAAGTTTTCAAACCCTAAGATAACTGCCCTACTAATTTTCCCTAAGTTTCAGGTGAAAAGTCGTCGAATTAAGTGTTTTAAAAAATTGATTTTATTATTTGGGGTGCTTACAGGAGTGTATTCGGTAATGCAGGTGTTCATTACGGCGAGGAAACAGCCCAGATGTAGCTTGCGTGTCAGCTGGCTTGACACCTTTGATCTTTTCGTTGACTCGCTTTGCATAAAGCTCCCTTTTGCACAAGTCACACGCCTCCCAGATAATTTGATCTGATCATTCTGTTTCTAATCACAAAAGATGGACACGCGTGCTGAAAAACAAATCTTAGAGTTTTAAGCTAAAAGTCGTAAAAACGGCAGAGGAGAAAGGAAAGTACTTTGCTTCTAAGCTCTACAAGATCGAAGGGTTTTCCCAGGACGACACCGCCATGGGAGAACAGGTGTTAGAAAATGTCACAGAGATTGTTTTATCAGTCGGAGCAGGAGGTTGACAGCAGTGATTCAGAGCAGGCAGGACACTGAATTCGTATTTGATTTGGATACTGGACTTGGATAGAAAACCTGGGGTATGTAAAGCTGTTCAGACTTAGTTTTTTTTTTTTTATTCCTCCCCCCGAAATAAAATTTTTTTTTTTGGGTGGGGTGTCATTAGAGGGTTATACGGTATATGTGCGCAACATGACTAATATGTAAGACAGAGCTGGAAATTTCAGATTTCTAAGA
The DNA here is from genome assembly GCA_027575975.1 of Cathorops multiradiatus. Lineage (NCBI taxonomy): Eukaryota > Metazoa > Chordata > Actinopteri > Siluriformes > Ariidae > Cathorops > Cathorops multiradiatus. The sequence goes on from JAPEKM010000025.1 coordinate 64,452,990, forward strand.
ATGAATGACTGTTACCCCTTTTCCACCAAATCGGTTCCAGGGCTGGTTCATGTTGCCAGAACTGATGCTGGTTCACAACTCATTCAACTTGCGAACCAGCTTGCTTTTCCATAGCTCGGGGGGGCTAACAGGAGCCACGTCATTATGTCACTGTATACGTCAGTTACATCGCTGTGTTTGCATAAACCTTGGTGCGAACATCGAAGCAACAACAATAATGGATGACTGCTGCTTTACTGCATCCATCTCATCGCTTATTTAAAAATGGCGCCCTCTCGCAGTCTTGCTATTGTTGGTCTTACCAACCCCCCCTCCCACGCAAACGTAAGCAGTTCTGTCCTCTGGCCCAGCAAAGAGCTGGTGCTCGCCTGGAACTGGTTTTTCTGGCCCAGAGCCAATTCTTTGTCAGTGGAAAAAGAAAACCTGGTTCCAAACTAAGTACTGGACCTGGAACTGATTTGGTGGAAAAGGGGAATGTACAAAGAGACATTGGGTGCATTTATTGGACTGAATAAAGAAAAAAAAAAAAACCCACCACACGTGGTGCTAAAACACCGGAGAGACCTTCAGTGAAAACAGATCTGGGGTGGGTTTCCCAAAAGCCTCTAGAGCATCTTAACTAGGAGTGCGCGCTCATTGTGTTGCTCGCTCAACCATAGAACAATGATCTTTGTGCTACAATGCTTTTGGGAAACTTGGCACAGATGGCTACAAGATCAGGATGGGGCTAGGATTTAAAAAATTTTTTTGAAGTCAATAAATATATATTTTTTTAAAAAAAAGCCTGTTTTTAATTATGGTTTTATTTAAATAAAAGATTTCCCCTTGTTTGCTTTTACCAGTGCCTGATTAAGCAACCAGAAGGTGGCGGTACAAAAAAAAAAAAAGCCTCAAGAGCTTTTTGCCTACCGCCATTAAACAAAAGAAAGTGGCGGCAGCAGCAAGGTTACATCCAGGCACCGGTAAAACGCGTGGCGTTACAAGATTAGATGCCACTATAGAAACAGGAGAAACGTGCAAACCCAGACTACAACAGCTGTCAAAAACGTGTGGAAATCAAATAAGGGGCGTCTGCCAGCGAGAGTTATTCTTCCACGAGTCTACAGTGATCTACAGCACATGGTCAATGTTCAGTGAAGATCAGATATTATACATACAGGACACTTTTTCCATGGAATAAAAACGTGTTCTATTCCCTTCCAGCAGATTTCTTTCACTTGGTTTGATAGCATGCAATACTGTTAGCATATCGCTAATCCTACGTGTATTACATCACTCTGCCCAATGAGTGTTGAAGATGGTTTACGATATTGCGTGGTTGTCAAAACATGACGTCACGCTGACAATTTGTAAACAAACATGGCTGCCAGGTTTGCTTGGTTAAATACGGAAAATTGAGAGAATTTTGAAAGAAAAGACGTGTCCAACACACGAAAGGAATGTGTATTATAATAAAAATGTGTTGTTGTTTTTTTGATAGTACATCAGATATATTCCATTCAGCTACTCATCTTCGACTCGTTCAGTCTCATACCAGCTGAATGGAAAACATACATCTGATAAACCACTCAATGTTATTTATTCCATCTACATTCACTGGATATGAGCAATCGCACGCTCTGACTGGCTACTCTACTACGAGGCTATCAGCTCATATACCTCAAAGAGAGAAAAACAAACAGCGGAGCGTGTTAAATGAGGAAGAGATAAAAACTACTCAAAAGGCAACAAAATATGGAATTTATTACCTCCGCCAAGAAGGTTATGTTTTCGGTAGCATTGGTTTGTTTGTTAGCAACATTACAGAAAAAAGTTGTGAACGGATTGCTCTGAAAATTTTCCCAGAGGTGTGACTGGGCACAAGTAACAATCCATTAAATTTTGGTGCCTTCTGGACCCAGAATTTTTTTAAAGGATTCTTGATGGAGGTCTGCGCTCTCCTTTCTAGTTTATAAAAAAAAAAAAAAAAAGTATTTGATGGTAAAAACATCTATTTGTCAAGAATTATCGCATTTTTCACAAAACCATTTTGCTGGAGTGTTTACACTCCAAGTAGAAATGATTGGCATGTTTTGTACAAGTTATCAAGCCCCCCCAAAAAACAGAGAAAAGCTCCGTTTCTCAAAATCCAGTGAACATGGATAGAATAATGCAGTTACACCAATCTCATACACAGCTTGGCTACAAATCCGTGTACAACTTGATTTTGTGTAATACAAATCTTGTTTAATGTCTACCCCTACTACAAAAAACTCATTAAACATTTGAGCTTTACAAGTTATTCCACCGTTTTCTTTTTTAAAAGGTAAACTCTGAACTGAACACAAGTTTCAGAATTAGCAAAACTTAACCACTTAATTAGCAATGATAACATTCCTATGTATTATTGCAATCCAGGCCTGGAAATTAACTTTTTTGCCAACAAGCCAGTGAAGCTTGTAACTTTGCAAAGTTACTAGCCCGACACATTGAGCTTAATTTTTAACAAATAAAAAAAAATTGCAAATATTAAAAAAATGAATATCTTTACATTTTATGAGAATTTTTTTTATTAATGTTTACTTGGTAGTAGTAGTTCAGATACTGTGGTGGTGTAACTAATAGTGATTAGATTTAGTAAGTCGTAAAATTTGACATCTACATTTTTTTTTTATAGTTATTGCAGATTTAGTCATTTATGATCCTCTCTTAATGCACCTTTTAGGTTTTAATTTGCCCTCTATAGCATGCTCACCTGCTTTGGACACATCTGTTTGGTGTTTACTGACTGTACATGCACTAAATACAAATGACTTTTTTTGACCCGCGGAAAATAAAGACGCGCCAATTCACAGTAATTACGGAAATCACGCCATCTGTTGGAAAATTGTAGAATCACGCATCTCACTCACATCTCGCGATAAACAAAAATGGCGCCACCCTCGCTATACATACACAATAAGCCGATTTTCGGTGATTTTGAGTGATATGACACTTGCAGTTACAAGCCATCAGGGCTTGTGCTTTATGTGTCTTCCGACGCCTGAGGCAAATTTTTGACGCAATTGGCGTACATCAATTTCCAGCCCTGCGATCAGACTTCTAAATCATTACCGCTTTTATTATTGTTTAAAATAGCATCATGTACTGTTAATGTCAGAAATCCTGCATGGATGCACTGCTGTTAACCATGAACTTAAAAAAAAAAACCAAATAAACAGGATGCCAGTGCAAAGTATAAAACAATTGGTACTAATTTTGATTCAATAACTGCGAGAAATGGAACTTAAATCAATGTCCCTAGTCTAAGGTGTGTTTTCTGTGAAAGCTGTGATGTCTGAGGTGTTTTTTTTTTTTTATTCCTCTCTCTCAGGTCTGTCTCACTGCTACAAAGACAGCATCATCACCTGCGTTAGAGACCACAAGCTTAAACTGAGCTACAGGAGTGAGCCAGACGCTGTGGGACCAGCGGCCAACCTTTTGTGGTCCCCGAGTCTCCCAGTGAGCGTTCAGAGCACTGGCGCCTCCCAGGGGAGCGGGGGGAGAGCCACGCCTCACTCGCTCGCACTGTTGCCATGCCGACTGCTTCAGCTCTACGTACCATTCCACATCACCCAGGCTTTGGTAAATGTAGCTGGTCGCTGTTAGTTGGTTGCAAGGGAAAAGAGAATTCAAGTTAATACCACAGTCTTTATTCAGCTGAACAGCCCTATCACCCTCCCCCCGCACTATTAATGCATCTACAAATCCAATTATTTATTCGTTAATCCCGTTAAAGGTGATGGTTAGGATGCATTATTTTATTTATTCACTTTTTTTTTTATTACGTGTGCAGGTAAGCAGACGATTATCTTGCTCTTACTACCATTTATGACAGATGATGAAACTGAAAAGCCTTAAAATGGTTTAGAGTACAGAAATCAAACAAAATGGCACTCAAATTGGCACATTATTAAAAATAATAAAAGCACACAGACTAAAATCACAGTTAGCATGTTTAAAGTATACCTGATTCTCTTATGTAAAGTGATGATGTTACATGTTAAACAAAGACAAGTCTGTCGAGGTGAAAGATTTTTGCTGGCACAAAGGAAAAAAAAAAAAACGGTTACAGGAAAATACTGAGAGCACGACTGCATGCTTACCTTTTTCCTCTGATCTGCCTCAAATGATGAAAGACGTTGATCACGTCCCTTATTCGACGTGGGGCTTCTTCGATCTTTGAGGCCAGATTGATACAGGCCATGGCAACAATCTGAACGAGGGGGAAACAAAGTGAGGCTCCGTCAGCATCGTACACAATGTGTGGACTCCATTAATATCAGACAATTTGGAATATTGTGTAGTTTGATGAACTATGAATGTACTGGTTGGACGTGTTGTAAAGCCTGCTTTGGTCCAGTGCAGATATTAAAGATAAAATTTGAAGCTGAATGACATAGTAAAAACATTAAAGGTGCAATAACTTTTTTTAACCCATTAATTGTATAAATAACCTGATATGTAGAATATGATAAATTAGGACCAACAGGCCTTGCAATGCAATATAATCGAAGAACGGCGACATGGCGTACGGGACACCTTGACGACAAGTCAAGCACGTCAGAATGATTTTTTTTTTGTATTTTCTTGCTTTTGAATAACTCCGATCCTTCTAGAACCATGATTGACAATTTCTTGACCCTCGTCCTCCCAGAGGGCACACAAGGACATGAACGAGGGTCAAACTTGTAGTGTGACCAAGAATTTACAGTATTATGATTCTCTTAGCCTACACTCTTATCCAGAGCGACATACAGGGTTAGATGCCTTGCTCAAGGGCACTTCAGCCATTCTTGCTGGTCCAGGGAATCAAACCAGCAACCTTTTGGTTCCCAACCATTAGGCCATGGCTTCCCAGATCTGACATGGTGACCATCATGAAAGAAAAATATCATGTAGTCTGATCACAGCTTTAGAATTAGCATTATATACAGGTCTGTCTCAGAAACTGGTCTCATTTGGGACATTAAGGTCAAAAAAATACATTTTCTAATTTTACTTTTTTTTTTTGCATTTCCCAAACACTCAATGTTTGTCATGTTTAAAAAGAAGATAGTACTTTGCTTTATCTGGCCTTCACTGCGGAAAATTTCTTTGATTGCAATTCAAATGCTTTTGTAAAATTGATTTCCATATAAAATGACTCCATCATGAAGAATTAAAGCCCCTCCTTCACAGATGAGTGAAAGTATTGAATAAATTTCCTCTTTTTGATTGCTTGGGTTAAAAATGCCAAGTTATGATGACTGAATTGATTATTCACTTA
>JAPEKM010000025.1:66968386-66979261 GCA_027575975.1 Cathorops multiradiatus
TCTCTCTCTCTCTCTCTAAGCTCAGGTCCAGACTTTTCTTTCCCATCAGCATTTTTCTTCCTCTCTTCCTGCTTACTCTTTTTCTCCCATCCCTCCTGTATTATTATTATTATTATTATTATTATTATTATTATTATTATTATTATTATTATTATTAAAGCGAGGATCACTTTATTTCATGACCATTCGGCTAAATCACCTCTTTAGGCTCATTCATTACAAAAACAGACAATGATTTCGACATTTAGGGGAAAAATGGATCCAATCTGTGGATTTTATCTGAATCTGGTGACTTTTGGTGAAGAGGATCATTCTGAACGCGCGCACTGTCGTTTTCAGCCTTCTTTATTTCTGCATTCTCTCTCTCTCTCTCTCTCTCTCTCTCTCTCTCTCTCTCTCTCTCTCTCGCTTTAGCAGTTTTTCTGCTCTCCTTTTAAACAAATCGATATGTGATCACTTTGTCTCATCCTATGCTTCAAAAGTGGGATTTTCATTTCCAGAATCTTGTGTTAATATTCCAGGTACAGAATTCCAAACTGGTTCCAGATTCCAGACTGGAAAACTGAAGAGGGGAAAGAGTTCGGGACTTTTATTTATTATTATTTTGTTGTTTTGTTTTGTTTTAACATATAACCGTAGTATTACCGCTCCACCTCTACACACACACACAGACACACACACACACGGTGTGAATGAAAAATATCGACCTCCATGAGAGTGAGTACAGATGCTGCCTGAATGTTGCCACACTGCCCTTTATACTGCACATTAATCCACAGCCTGGGGAGGATGAGCATGAGGGTGAGGGTGAGGATGAGGATGAGCATGAAGGTGAGGATGAGGATGAGCATGAGGGTGAGGATGAGCATGAGGGTGAGGGTGAGGATGAGGGTGAGGATGAGGATGAGGGTGAGGATGAGGATGAGCATGAGGGTGAGGATGAGCATGAGGGTGAGGATGAGGGTGAGGATGAGGATGAGGGTGAGGATGAGGATGAGCATGAGGGTGAGGATGAGGACTGAAGAATGGGTTCCTGAATTATTTTTGCTTTTTTTTTAGTCTGAGCGTTGTTTATTTATTTATGTATTTATTTAATGGAAGTAATGAGTGTGAGAATCTGGAGGCCTCTGTTTTTCTCATCCCTCGCCGAGTTCATTTTGTGCTTTGACCTTTACTGATGATGACGTCATTAACCATCATGTAGGAAAATACCAGAAGAGGAGAAAAACCAAAGTGCATGTGTGTGTGTGTGTGTGTGTCCAAGCCTCAGGACAGAAACAGCAGGAACGCAGTGAATAAAGCTCTAATAAACACTGATCTGGGATTTAAATACTTCATGAATAATTAATTAGCGCCAGGTCGCCATTTAAACTGTTCACTAATGCAGTGCGTTAACACTTTAATACACTTTAATACCCCGTCCACCCCCACCGCCCCGCCCCACCACCCCTCCATTCACTCCGCCGCTCAATGGACCGATCTGTTACCATGGAAACACGTAATGAAGTTTTCACGCGCCAGTCAGAATGCTCCTGTGACGTCAGCCGGAATTGTTTGTAAACTGTTTAGTTCAAGGAAGAAATCACAGTCAGTGCGCGACAGGGTCATCGATCTACACTGGGCCCTTTTAAACACCTTTTATTCAAACATCATCCAACGGCTCGACTAAGAAACTTTGTTTGTTTGTTTGTTTGTTTGTTTGTGTTTTGTTTGTATATCAATTTGTGCTTTGTTTCTCTGTCTATTTGTTTGTATATCTATTTTGTGTTTTGTTTGTCTGTATATTTATTTGTGTTTTGTTTGTCTGTCTGTTTGTTTGTTTGTTTGTATATCTATTTGTGTTTTGTTTGTTTGCTTGTTTGTATATCTATTTGTGTTTTGTTTCTGTTTGTCTCTGTTTGTTTGTATACCTATTTGTTTTGTTTGTATGCTTGTTTGTATATCTATTTGTGTTTTGTTTGTTTATCTATTTGTGTTTTGTTTCTCTGCCTGTCTGTTTGTATATTTGTGTTTTGTTTGTATATCTGTGTTTTGTTTCTCTGTCTGTCTGTCTGTCTGTCTGTTTGTTTGTTTGTTTGTTTGTTTGTTTGTATATCTATTTGTTTTTGTTACCTCACCCGGGATGGAGCCCACCAGGGGGCGAGCTATTGTTTTCAGTGGGGTTTCTTTATTTCTTTGTTTTTTTTATAAACGATATTACAGGAAAACGGCTGGACCAGTCTTCAAGAAACTTTCAGGATAAATGGGCTTTGATTTCATTTCGAATCGCCTACATTTTCAGGGTCATTCACTCAAGGTCAAGGATTTTGTGGCTACTGCTTCATATACAGCGTCATCGTGCTGTAAGAATGTAAGCGTGTAACAATCGTGAAGTACAGTCTGAGAACAGTACGGTGTGTTCTGATTGGCTGAGAACAGTACGCTGTGTTCTAATTGGCTGCGAGCAGCAGAGACTCAGAATCAGAACCATGTTTATTGGCCAAGTATGTTCACACACAAGGTCAAAATCAAGGTCAAGGTCACCAAAAAGGTCAAAATCATTTTTTCACGATATCTTATCATAAGTGCTACCAGGTGAGGTTTGTTTTGCCTGGCAACACTTGTTTGTTTGTTGATACCATGACAGCTTTTATTCCTAATGAAATCCTGTCCATTTTTATGAAGCTAATTCAACTAATCAAATGTGTGTGTGTTTGTTTGTTTGTTTGTTTGTTTTCTGGTTGTTTGATCCCATGAGAGATTTTTATTCCTGATCTTTCTAATGAAACCCAAAACACTTGCATAGTTTTAAAATGTACATGATCCTCTTCCCCAAACAAACAAAACAAACAAACATTTTTTAAATAAATTGTGCTTCAACAAATTATGAACATGTTTGTTTGTTTGTTTGTTTGTTTGTTTGTTTGTTTGTTTGTTTGTTTGTTTGTTTGTTTGTTTGTTTGTTTGACTGATTGATTACTTCTTGTTCCACTATTTATTATTTCAATTAAAGTATGACATCAATTAGTCTTATAATTGTAATGGCAAAATAATAACACCTGTACCATCTCCTGTACTCTGTAATGGTAATGTTATAAAAACACTAGGTGGGCCCCTGGCTGGGCTTCATGAACCCCTGGGTGGTACGCTGGCTGGGTTTCATGGACCCCTGGGTGGTACGCTGGCTGGGCTTCATGAACCCCTGGGTGGTACGCTGGCTGGGCTTCATGGACCCCCGGGTGGTACGCTGGCTGGGCTTCATGGACCCCTGGGTGGGCCCCTGGCTGGGTTTCATGGACCCCTGGGTGGGCCTGATGTGTGTGTGTGTGTGTGTGTGTGTGTGTGTGTGTGTGTGTGTGTGTGTGTGTGTGTGTGTGTGTGTGTGTGTGTGTTATGAATCTTGTTCTAAAGTGTCAAAAGTAAATTAAATGTTGATGTCAGGATGTAAACAGGACGTAAACAGGATGTAAACAGGATGTAAACAGGACATAAACAGGATGTTTTAATGTTGATAAATGAATGTTGTAAATAAACTGTGTTTATTCCTCATGTTCTGAATAAATGTGTTCACTTCCTCAGAGTATATGGTTCCTTACTTTAAATAACCACAATGCGGAGCACATCTGTCCTGTTTCTCTGCTTCAGATGTTCGTCAGTTTCATTTCTGACAAAAACCCGTGATGGTTATATACATGTGGAAATGATCAAAAGTATGTGGACCCCTAACCATCACACCAATATGTCCTTGTTGAACCCATAATTTGTTCTTATAATAAGCTCCACTCTTCTCTTCTCTTCTCTTCTCTTCTCTTCTCTTCTCTTCTCTTCTCTTCTTTTCTCTTCTCTTCTCTTCTCTTCTCTTCTGGGAAGCCTGTCCAGTAGATTTGGGGGTGTGGCTGATTATGAGGATTTGTGTTCATTCAGTTCAGCTACAAGAGCATTAGTGAGGTCAGGCTCTGATGTTGGGATAATGAGGTTGAGGAGGCTCCAGTTCCAGTTCATCCCAAAAGGTGTTCAGTAGGATTGAGTTCAGTCAGGGCTCTGTGCAGGACACTCGACTTCTTCCACTCCTCACCTACATCTTCACCCACACCTTCTTCACTCATGTCATCTTCATGCATACCTTCTTCACCCATGCCTTCACCCACACCTTCACACACATCTTCTTCACCCACATCTTCACCCATGTCTTCACCCATGTCTTCTTCATGCATGCCTTCTTCACCCACACCTTCTTCACCCACGCCTTCAACCACATTTCCTTCACCCATGGCTTCTTCACCCACACCTTCTTCACCCACGTCTTCTTCACCCACATCTTCACCCGCATCTCCTTCACCCACGGCTTCTTCACCCACACCTTCTTCACCCATGTCTTCTTTACCCATGTCTTCTTCACCCGCATCTCATTTACCCACCTGTTCTTCACTCGTGCCTTCTTCACTCACACATTGTTCACTCACACCTTCTTCACCCACACCTTCACCCATGCCTTCTTCACCCACACCTTCTTCACCCACACCTGTCTACTTGAACAACGCTGATATTCTAGCGATGTGTTTTTAGGTTTATTGAGTCAAGGTCAAGTGTCAATAACGTTACCAATGATGTCACCAAGAAACATCTGAATGATAGATAAAATTTTGTTCCTGATTCTTACAGATCGAGTCTGTGTATAAGTACAGAATTCTCTATCAGTCTGAAGGAGCCGCATTCCGGCACTGAACAAACTCCACCCGTTTCCAAGCGAACATTTGTTCTCCATCAAACGATGGATGGAAACGGGAACAGTGTGTGGAAACTAAGCCGCTGGGACAAAAACACACCTAGGAACCATGTTTACTGTAGAGCAAGACACGCCCCCTGGACAGTAGCCAGCATTCAGTTGGATGAACAAAAGATAAGTGCAGAATGAACCTTTAAAATTAATAAAGACAGGTGCAAAAACACCATTTTTATTTAAAGGCACTTCCATTGATATTCTATTTTATTCCATGCAAAAAAAATGCCATACACACCTCTGGTCTTTGAAAAACAGCGCGAGCTGCACTTTGCCTCCTAAATAGCAACGTCACAAAAGGCTAAAGCAGGATGGGCGGGGCCGCGCGGGATGGCGAGTGCGCATGCGCACCAGAGACAGAACGCAGCAATCAGTCAGTCAGGAGCGTCGGAGAAAAGAAAGAGGAGAGGAGCCGCGGGAACAGCAGCAGCAGCAGCATGGCCGCGCGCACCGAGCGCCCCGACACCCGCACCGCCGCACCGGGCCGGCCCAGCGCGCGCTGCTACACACACCGGGGCCTTCACATCACACACTGACATCTCATTTACATCTCTGTGTTTTTGTTTTTGCAAACCAAGGCGATTGGATCTTTTTTTTTTAATCATGCTGGATGCTGGAGAATATCTCTTTTCTTTTTTATTTCTTTTTTTCTTATTTAAAAAGCCAAACCAAAGCGATCGGAAAATAAACTAAAAATCAGTATAATAAAAAAGGAGACTTTATTGTTTGAAATAATAATTAAAATTATAATAACAATAATAATAATAAAATTAAGAGAAGGAGGCGATCCGGGATAAGGAGGCGAAGGTGGAGAAACTTTTACGCACGTGAGGAACTTCTGACTCTTTGGCGAGAAGATAGATGATTTGTCCACGAGCTCTCGCGCACGATGAACGCGCAGCTGTCGATGGAGAGCCTGGGCGATCTGCACGGCGCGAGCCATGAGCCGGCAGCGGCGGCGGCGGCGGCTGCTCACGCGCGCTCCGCGGCGGGCATGGCGTCAATCCTAGAGAGCGGCGACTATCCTCATCCTGCCCATCCGCACCATCCTCATCCTCACCATCCGCACGCTCATCCGCATCCTCATCAGCACCGCCCCCCGGAGCACGCGGGCCTTGCGGGCCACCTGCACGCGGCGATGAGCGGCGCCATGGCGTGCGAGGCGACCGCCGGTATGGGCATGAGCGGCACGTACACCACGCTCACGCCGCTGCAGCCTTTACCACCCATCTCCACCGTGTCCGACAAGTTTCCTCATCATCCTCATCCTCACGCTCATCCTCACCAAAGGCTCGCGGGCAACGTCAGCGGGAGCTTCACGCTCATGCGGGACGAGCGCGCGCTGGCCTCCGTCAACAACCTCTACGCGCCTTACCACAAGGACGTGGCGAGCATGGGCGCCATCCACGGCTCCCAGCACGCACTGCCCCCACCTCCGCCGCCGCCTCCTCCTCCGCCGCCGCCGCCTTACGCCCACGACAAGATGCTCGCGCCCGCCGGATTCGACTCGCATCACCCTGCCATGCACGCGAGCAGCGTCACCTCGTCCACCTCGTCCTCGTCCTCCTCCCCGGCTGCCGGCATGATGGTGCAAATCAACGGCATCCATCACCATCACCACCACCACCAGCACCACCACCATCATCCCCATCACCCGCACGCGCACCTCAGCGCGCAAGGGCACCACAACCACCACCACCACCACGCGCAGGGAGCTCTCGGAGCGCGCGCAGGCGACCGGGAGCACGCGGCGCCCGTGGAAGAGGTGAACACCAAGGAGGTGGCGCAGAGGATCACCACGGAGCTCAAGCGCTACAGCATCCCGCAGGCCATCTTCGCCCAGCGCGTGCTGTGCCGCTCGCAGGGAACGCTCTCCGACCTGCTGCGGAACCCCAAACCCTGGAGCAAGCTCAAGTCCGGCCGGGAGACCTTCCGCCGCATGTGGAAGTGGCTCCAGGAGCCCGAGTTCCAGAGGATGTCCGCGCTGCGCCTCGCAGGTCAGTCTGGGCTCTGGTATTATTATTATTATTATTATTATTATTAAACCCGAGGCGCCCTAAAATGATCATGAAGTTCAATTAAAAAAAAAACCTCCACATTCACCTGCCTGCCATCTCAGAGCTTATAAACCCGTCCGGTTGGTTCTGAACCAAATAAATATTCAAGTATTGATTATATTGATTTAGTCTTGACCATTAATTCTCCTAATGTTTATTTATGACTAGCTGCAAGTGGAGAAAGAGTAGGCGTGAATGTCTTACCACTACTACTACTAATAGTAATAATAATAATTATTATTATTATTATTTATTTTTTTTTATTTGCATATCGCCTTTACAACATTCAAGGTCGCTGCCCAAGAATGAAGAAGCAGAACAAAATGAAGGGAAATGTTTTGGAGAAAATGTATTCTAGACTTTTAAAATGAAAGAGGAGAAGAAGAAGCAGGTTCTGTCTTCCACTGATCTGTTTGTGTGTTATACAGAACAGAACAGGGTGTGTTTTAGAGAAGGAGCGCTCCTCATTTTTATTTTTCCTCCATCACAAAACCCAGTAACCTCCAACATGGCAAAGAGTTCTTCTGTTTTTGTTGCACTAAAGCAAGCTGGTGTTGTTGTTGTTTTTTGTTGTTTGGTAGGTTTTTTGTTGGTTTTTTTAAACATCCCTTGGGGATTATTTATTTATTTTAATTTTATTTATGCTGTTGGTTCTTGAGGAACCAGTTAGGATTGAACAGTGGTTACCTGCTAACCTTCAACATGGCAAAGATTTTTTTTTCCCCGGTGGCACGAATACAAACTGATGTTTTTAAAATATCCACTGGGTATTTATTTATTTATTTAGCTGTTGTTTCTTGAGGAACGAGTTAGGGTTGAACAATGGTTACCCTCTAACCTCCAATATGGCAAAGAAATTTTCTGGGTTTGGTTGGTTGGTTGGTTGGTTGGGGGTTTAATTATTTGTTTGTTTGTTTTGTGGCACTGGTGTTTAAAAAGACATCCATTGTGGATTATTTATTTATTTAACTGTTGGTTTTTCAGGACCCGGTTAGGGTTTTTTTTGGAGAACTGTTCATGTTTTAAGAGCAGTGTTCATGCTGGAGCCTTTTGGGATTCTCCAAGTCCATAAAACCAGCCAAAATAATGATTTTTAATTCACTTTTAGTTTTTAACTTTATGATGGACTTCACTGTAAATCACTGTAAATCTGTCTTGGGTAGTTATTTTAGCAGGGTGCATTCTTTTTGGAGGGGGAAGGTACTAAACTGAGGCTAATGGTACTACCGTTCCTTGGTGCTGGGGTGGTGACATCATACACACGTTTTACACCACTAGTGTTTTTATTTACTGAGAAAGATGCATTTATTTATTTATTTATTTATTTATTTATATTCATGAAGGAGTTGTAAAGCTCCACATTTCTGAGTGAAATAGAAATATTGAAGGTACAGAGTATAAAGGAAGACAGTTTAGTGCCCTTTCCCTGAGAAGGTAGATGAGATGATTGCTGTCCGTTAATCTACTGACTGTTTCACTCCTGAACTCCTGACCGGTCCGGAGCACTGACACAGTGAGTGAGCACAGACACACTGCAGGACATTTCAACTGTTTCTGCCAGGACACAGGATTAATGCAAATCCGGAAAAGGATCAGGACTGAGCAAAGGACCAGCATGTGTGTGTGTGTGTGTGTGTGTGTGTGTGTGTGTGTGTGTGTGTGTGTGTGTGTGTGTTGTTATTATGTATGTCGATGACCTTCATGCACATTTATTTGCATTAATCAATAAAGCATGCGCACACTCAGCCTTAACTGTCTCAACACAAACACAAACAAAAACAAACCCATCCGCGATGTTTTATTCCATTGACTGATGTTTTTTAGTTTATTTCAGGGTTTTATTTAACGCTCATGTTTTATGTATGTGGACTGAGGGAAGTTAGGAGCCTACAGAATGTATTTTATTTGTATTTTTAAAAAATATTTATATTATTTTAAGTTTTCAGAAAATAAATTTCCCGTCTTTCTGCTCTATTGAGTGATACAGTGGAGTTTTACTGTCAGTAGACTACAGCAAGGAAAGGGCATTTATTTAGCACTGTTTGTTTGTTTGTTTGTTTGCTCGTATCATATCTATGGTTTAGACAATAAGGCAATTTATAACTGATCTCTCTGACGTAAAATAAATGGAAATGTTCTTTCCACTTCAAACATCTGTTTATGTCCTTTTGATAATTTATTAATGTCTTCATTTAGGACACTTATTTACAGCTGATTATTTTATTATTAATTAATAATTAATCATTTAAATTTGCATGAATATATGATCACCTGCACATTACAGAATTGACTATGAAACAATATTTACTGATTAAAAACTAAGAATGTACAATGATATAGAAATTGATCTAAAATGTAATTAAACTATGATAAAGAGACACAAAAAATCGAATTATTATTATTATTATTATTATTATTATTATTATTATTATTATTATTATTATTATTATTATTTATTGTTATTTAAACAGAGCTGTGCACCTTACAGGAAGTGCAAAGCTGGTGATTTAATTCAATTGATCACATTTTGATTTGTTTCCCTTTTTCTGCAGACCAACATTGATTTGTTTATTTGTTTATTTGTTTTTTGATTGAATCCAGTGTAAATGTGTAGTAATCACTGACACGGCTTCAGTTCATTTGCTATTTCAATTCTTTGTTTGCTTATTTGTTTTTGTCTCCTTTCTGTTCTTTTTTCATCTTAATTTAGTCATTAATTCAGAACAGAGATTTCAGAATATTTACGGATATTTTCTTCTCTTTATTGTTTTGAGCGTTTTGCATTACATGAAGAATAATTTTGCTCTTTCTGAGAACAGCTTTAATTAGATGCATGATGGATGAATAAATGAATGGATGGATGGATGGATGGATGGATGGATGAAATGCTGGAATCAGTGGTTAAGGGGTTTGTTGTTGTTGTTGTTGTTGTCATTGACGTCATTGTGCAATCGCTTTAAAATTAATTTTTGATTTTATTACTCTCTCTCTCTCTCTCATCATCATCATATCTCTTTATCCGAATTCAAACTGAATCCCGTCACAGGCTCCCCTGGTTCTTTCTGCCTTTCCCACACGCATGAACGCTCAGAGCAGCGGATCTTCAGCAGCAGGCTATAAAATGAGCCTCTGAGACTTTCCTCTCTGCAGATGAACAGAACAGAGATGAACAGATGCGTTTAAAGAAATAGACTGAAGCCATGAACGTAAGCTCCATTCCAGAATGCGCAGTAAATGCGAGTGTGAAATGTGAAATGGCTCGAGCGGTGCTGTTTCAGAGCCTGAAATGCACTTGGCGTGAGTTCAGATTTCTGTGAGCTGTGTGCGATTTACACGCTCAGCTGGTTACAGCTTCGTCTTTTTCACACTGGTTAATGTTCGGGCAAAGCGGAGACATTCAGAGCAAAATAAAGTTCCTTCAACACTGAGAAATAAGGGGAGCAAACGGTACTTTCCCTTGCTGTGGATCCATCAAACACACCCCTCCTGGACCGTCAGTGTGTACAGTGTCGGTGTATAATTAAACCCTAACGACCACTGAAAGCTTTATTTAAAGGTGAATTAAAGGAGCGTGTCTCCTTCTCAGTGAACACTAAAGGTACAGAACATCTACGTTCTCACGAAGGTACCACTCAAGCAACAAGCAAAAGTACCATTTGGTCCCTGTATTTCTGAGAGTGTCCCTTTGGGTTTTCACTTCATTTCCATCTTATTAGAGCTTCAGGGACCTTCAGGGGCGGGGCCACGCCTGTAGACACGGGGTGGCAAAAATAGGAGGGTAAATGCACACTGAATGATGAAGCTCAGTGGTTCTCAGAGAGGGTTCCCGCGAACCCCACGGGTCTGAGATCATTAGCTCACATTGTTATGGAGATTTTTATTAAACTGACGACAGATACTGAGATTTTATAGTTTTTACATTATTACTTTAACAGAACGGCTTTAATCTGAACCTCAAGAACACAGAAACAGATCAAATCTAAAAGAGACAGACAGACAGACAGACAGATAGATAGATAGATAGATAGATAGATAGATAGATAGATAGATAGATAGATA
>JAPEKM010000025.1:67731215-67741928 GCA_027575975.1 Cathorops multiradiatus
TGCGTTTCCTTTCCTTCGTATAGAACATAACGTCTTTTCTTCTCGCTTTCTTTCCGTTACTGTAGTCGCTCTTTCACATTTCATTCGCACACTCACGTCCTCCATTTTTCTCTCCTGTTTCAAATTTGTGTCCCGCAATGCCTTGTGTGAACGGGGAAAGCCCACCACGTGATGCATGACGTAGTGTCTTGGTGAAGCAGGAAAAAATAGCGGAGAATTTACGGCCACATGGATCTAAATACATTAATTGTTCTATTAAAAAAAACTAATAAAATTGGAAGTCTGTGATTCGAATTCAGTAGCTTTCAGTCCACAAAACAAAAATAATTGGGTGTCGGGAAAATTCTTTTTATGACCTACACCTGAAAATCTGAAAGGCAATATACCTTGAATAAAGCAAAAGTAATCGGCCCGTCTCCATCCCATCAGTCTCCCAAACCCCGTAAAGTGTCGCAGGGTTTTACTTACAGAACTGTTGTCGCTTGCTGGACGACTGGTAGCAGCCTCTTAAAGCATTCATCTGACTTTATGAACTTCTGTAGCTGAAACACTTCCAGATCCTCATCTGATGTCAGCAACACAAAGACCAGAGCAGACCACTGAGCAGGTGAGAGTTCAGCTTCAGAGAGACGTCCTGAGCTCATGTAACTTTGGATCTCTTTCACAAGTGAATCATCTTTTAACTCATTCAGACAGTAAAACAGATTGATTGATCTCTCTGGAGATGGATTTTGATCAAGTTTGTACTTGATGTAGTTAATTATGTCTTTCTGACAGTCAGAGCTGCTTCCTGTGTGTGTCAGCAGACCTCGAATGAGCTTCTGATTGGACTCCAATGACAGGCCCAGAAGGAAGCGGAGGAAAAGATCCAAGTGTCCATTTTCACTCTCCAAAGCCTTGTCTACTGTAATTCTGAGCAAATCAATAACTTCTGTTTCTTTGCTCTCTTCATGTTTTTCAAAAACATTCTTCTTTTCATTTCTGAGCAATAGATAAGTAAGCAAGGCAGCGATGAACTCCTGAATGCTGAGATGCACAAAGCTGAAAAACGTCTGTCCAAATCTGCCAGTCTCCTGAGTGCACAGTCCTGAGTACACTTTTATGTTATTGGGGTCAATTCCACAGTCTTCGAGATCTTCTGCATAGAAAATCAGGTTTCTTTCCAGGTGACTAAAGGCAAGCTTTCCCAGTGAAAGAAGTCCCTCTTGATCCCACGGAATGCCTGCGGCATTGTTTCTATTGTATTTCTTGTCTCCCTGTATGGTCTGAAAGATTAGAAAACATGTGTACATCTCTGTCAGAGTCTGTGGAATGTCTTCATTGTCTGTTCCTCCCAAAATCTCCTGAAGAACAGTCGCCGTAACCCAACAGAAGACTGGAATATGACACATGATGAAGAGGCTTTTTGAGTCTTGAATATGATCAATGATTTTGTTGGCCAGATTCTCATCTCCGATGTTATTTCTGAAGTACTTCACTTTTTGTACATCATTGAAGCCACGCACCTCTGTGACCCGGTCCACATGTTCAGCTGGGATCTTAGCAGCTGCTGCTGGTCGAGTGGTTATCCAGATGAGAGCAGATGGAAGAAGATTTCCTTTCATAAGGCTTGTCATTATAGTGTCCAGTGAGGCTGGCATTGATGCATCAGTCCACATCTCATTTTGATGGAATGATAGAGGAAGTCGACACTCATCCAGACCATCAAAGATGAGCATGACTTTATATCTCTTTGTGAATCTCATTCCTTTTACTTCTGGAAAGAAAGCATAGATGAGGTCCCTTAAACTGCGCATTTCCTTCTCCATCAGGTTCAGTTCTCTGAAAGGCAGTGGAAATATGAACTGAATGTCCTGATAGTCCTTCCCTTCAGCCCAGTCTAGAACAAACTTCTGCACACAGATGGATTTTCCAATGCCAGCGACCCCCTGTGTCACCACAGTTCGGACAGGTTTCTCTTCTTCATGTAATGGTTTGAACATGTCCTTGCATTCAATTTGTTCTTCTTGCTCAATTTGATGGTCTCCGTTTTTTCCACGAGTTTTTTGCTTTTCAATCTGTCTCACCTCATGTTCTTCTTTTATTTGTCCACTTCCACCTGCAGTGATGTACAGATCTGTGTAGATGTTGCTCAGAATGCTTGACTCTCCCTGCTTTGCAATTCCTTCCCATACACGCTTATACTTCTTACACAGGTTTGATTTGAGTGCACGCTGTTGAACTCCTATGAGCGCATCTAATTAAGAAACACAAATATATTTATTAAATACATTTCAATTATCAAACAGTAAAGACATCGCTACATTTAGTCATATAGTTAAGACAAATACAGAAATTAGGATGTGGTCAAATATCGGCTTTGGATGGAGAGGAGGTGGGTTGAACAGGCAGATAACGCATGATCATTCTCAGCTTATTGTTAGCACCTGCTGAATTATTGCCAGTAGTCACACTGAAGACCTAAGAATTTGGAGCAGCCTCCAAACATGGCCGCTCCCGGCTACACTTCCAAAGCACCACAGCGCCCTTAATCTCCGGAATTCTAGGAAGTAAACCTGTTTCCCATTTCCCTGTAATTACTCCTCTATATAAGACCAGCATTCACAAACATTCACCATGAAGTATCGTTCTGTGTCCCCGTGCCTGATCATACCGAGTCTTCTTACTTTCTGCCTGACTTCTAGTGTGTTTGACTTTGTTTACATTTATTTCTGACTCCGATTACTCGCCTGACCTTTGACATTCTGTTTGTGAATCACCCGACCCTTGCCCGTCCCTGACTACATCTTCAGATTGCTGTTTTGGATTTGGTTCTCAGTTTGTGATGTACCCGCTCTCCCCTGTATCCATATGTGTCTGCACCCTGACACTCTTGTGCATTTTTTATGCTCTCTCTCTCACACACACACACACACACTGAGCATGAGCTTGAACACGAACCCAGAACTGGGACTGCCCATTTTGATTTATATTTATTTTTGATGGTGAATTAATTTGAATGTGTGCTGAAAAGTTGAAAAATAAAAGTGAGCCTGAAGCTTTAGTGTAAATCTGAGTGAAAATCCTGAGTCTTCTGCCTTGCACTCACACAGGGTTCTACAGCGATGGTGAAATCCAGGAGAGAGGACTCATGCTGCCACAGAATCCTCCCGACTATGTAAAATCATCAAGTCTCCTGCCAGCCTCCACCAAACCCAAAACCAACCCATGAAGCTGTTCATCCTCTCTGTCTCTCCATGCTCTGTTTCTCAATAGGCAGGGGAAACATCTCATGCCCACCAGAACTGGGACAAAGCCCTGGCAGGTTTGTTGGCACTGAGGGGAATCCAGCAATTTCCAGGATCAGGTTCAGTTCTGGCCAGGGAGACAATGCTGGGTACTAATTTTTTCACCCACACTGAACTCTAAATTACTTATAAAGTGGCAAGGAACCTTTGAGATCACACAGCAAGTTGGGTAAGTTGACTATAAAATCAGGCAAATGGATAGAGGCAATGCACTGTAAATATACCACCTTAAACAATGGCGAGAGGTGGTTCTTGTGGCTCTGGTAGGTCCTGAGAAGGAGGAGCTGAGACCAAGTCAAGTCAAAGCATTTATTTTTATATGCACAGATAAAAAAAAAAAAGAAAAAAAATTACAATGAAATTCTTCCCTTATTGCACAGTTTGAATGCAGGGAAGACAGTTAAAAGTAAAAATAAACAAAGGAAAAAAGTTGAAAATGCAATAATTCTAATATACACTCAATAATATACAATCCAATGTACAATATATGTTCCAATGCAAATATATAGAGTCTAATGTGCCATATACAGTCTGATGTACAATTTACTGTGTACATTTTATGTGCAGTGCAATATCAGTTCAGTGCACAAATCTTAGTTTATTGAGCAAATCTGTGTAAGTTCTATGTACAGTGTGATTTATATACCAGAGGTGCTGCTAAAATAACTCTGCTCATTACACCCCCTTCCCCTGTGGAGAACATCCCTCACGGTCCCTGTAGTGTATGGCAACTCACATGGCATACGTGATGAGGTCATGAGTGTGTTGAACACACATGGGTGTGTGTTGGAAGCAGAGACGTGAATAAAGCGAGATGATAACTGTCATTCGTGTACTGTTGTTAGTGCTAATTAGAGGTAAAAACACTCCAAATGGTGATGAGGACGTAAAACAGAACACTGAATTGTGCAAGAGAAACTAACATTAGTTAATGCGTGAAATTAAAACTGATAAGGAGGAGGGAAGAGAAATGAGTGGATTTAGCATGGTGCTAAGTTTACTGGTGGTAGCTCCCTTCAATGTGTTAAGCCCGGCGCACGTCGGCGATTTCTCATCACAAGTGTATTGTGATTTTTGGATGCAAGTTTCCCATCTCAAGTAGCTGCATGTGTGCGTTATCTGTGACCAGTGGGCGATTTGGCGACCAGGCTTTAAGCGACTCAGCTAATGTCAATGTCCGCTAGCAGAAGTGGATAAATAGTTTTAAACTCTATTTAGCCGTGTCAGGAATCTGCAAGAATGCACAGAAAAGGGCTTTACTGCTACACTTAGCAGGAGCTGAAGTCCAGAGTATCTTCACTCTAACGACACTGCAGATGATGACTATGATGGTGCTGTAAACAAGTTAAGTAAATATTCTGCACCACAGAAAAATATCTCCTACGAGAGACATGTGTTTAGACAAACAGAACAAGCACAAGGAGAGTCCATGGATAGTTTTGTGAGTAGATTAAAGAAGCTGGCAGCTACATGTGAATTTGGAGATAATGGAGATTATTTCATACGTGATCAAGTGATTGACAAGTGCACTTCAATCACGCTGCGCAGACGGCTGCTGCGTGAGAAAGACTTGAAACTCTCAGGGCTCCAGGAAATTGCAATAGCAATGGAGATAGCAGAACAACGAGCTGCAAGGATGGAGCAATTAACAGTTAATGCTGTGCAGAAAAAAACATGAAAAAAGTAGAGGCAAACAATAAGATCTAAATTCTCCACAGTTCAAAATCAGTCACCATGGGAGGAGCACAGCATAAAGTGTTACAGGTGTGGGCGTGCAGGACACATGAGCAGAGAGTGCACAATAATAAGTACAAGTAAATGACCAACCAGTAGACATGTTGATAGACTCAGTGGCTTCATGTAATACTGTGACTGCATCCAAGTTTAAGCAATAAAAATCAAAAAGTGACATCGAGTTACAGTGCCCAGAGAAGAAAGTCTATCCAGTCGCCTCTACAATGCCACTTCCTGTAAAAGGTATTTTAGCTGCTGATTTCAAAGCAAATAAGAGATCAGAAACTGTCTTCTGCAAAAATCCAAGTGATTGAAGAAGCACAAATCAGTGTGTTAGGCAAAAAGACTGCTGTTGGACATGTGTGGTCCATTTCCATGTGTGGTCCATTTCCATCAGGAGACCATCTACTGGTACTGACTGACTACTACTCCAGGTGGGTGAGGATTGATATCCTCCAAAACCCCGCCCCTGCGAATATAATTAAATGTCTGAAACACTCATTTGCAACACACGGAATCTCAGAATGCATAGTGACAGACAATGGCACTCCATTTCTGTCAAAGGAGTTCAAAACATATCTACAGGAGAGTAGAATCGCACACTGCCGTATCATGCCATATTGGCCTCAGGCGAATGGCGGAGTTGAAAGACAGAACAGAGCTCTTTGTAAGGCCATACATGCAGCTCACGCTGAGGGGAAGGACTGGCGCACTGAGCTGGACGTCTTCCTTCTGGCCTACCACAGCACCCCTCACTGTGTCACAGGCCGCAGTCTGGCTGAGCGACTATTCAACTGCCAGATCAGAACCAAATTTCCTGAACTGTCAGTGGATTGCCAGCTGCAACCTACAAGACAGGATGCTACTGTTCACATGACTGATACTGTGAGGAAGGAGGAGGGATGTTTAGATGCAGACAGAGTCAGAAGAGCGAAAGAAAGCACAGTGAAACAGGGTGACAAAGTATCATTATGTCAGTAGAAACAAAAACTTTCAACACCATTTGAACGTGACCCCTATACGGTGGTAAATCGAAAAGGTCAATCAGGCATTCTTGAGAAGGACAGCAAGAAGATGATGCATCATGTATCATTTGTGAAGTGATGGGTTGAGCTGGAACAAGAGACTGGTGTGCCAATGTGTGTAGCTGGACCTGCTGAGACAATGTCTGATGAAACCCCTCAGCAGGAAGGTAGACCTCAAAGAGCTGGGAGGCTGCCAACTCATCTTACAGACTTTGACACTTAGGCAGACAGTGCCATAAGGGGCAGAATAATCCCCAGCATGTGTTTCTTAATAGCAGGGTAGTCCACCCTCACCATTCAGGTTATGGTATGTGATTGGAAGAAAAGAATGAAAATGCTCTATCTAAAGAAAAGGTTTTGTCAGAAAAAAAAAAGTTAAAGTTTTCTAAAGTAAAGATTGTTTTGATATATTTTGTGTAAATTGAAGAAGTTAACATTTTCCTAAAACTGAAGATTGTTTATATATATTTAGGGTAAACTGAATAAGTTTTGTTAAAACTGAATTTATAGTTATGATAATGCTTCTTGTTTGAACTGCAAAGTTTGAGTACATTTCTAGCCTTAACAGAAGGATTTTGGTTACATTTATAAGTGAGATTGAATTTATGTTTGCGATGCAAGTGTACTGAACACGGGTGTGTAGGAGTTAGAATAAGGTTACACTAAGATTACTTGAAGTTGATGGATGTTACATCGAAGTCGACGAAGACTACTGGTGGTGGATGGCGTGGGTATGGGCTGCAAGGCCAGCAGTCGATGCACATGGCCTTGAACAGATGGCACATCTATAAGGGGCATCAGCAGAGTCAGGAGCTTTCCGCCTAAGGCGGGCCTGGTGGATGTTGTACGCCCTCTTTTCCTCAAAGGTGGAGATTACCTTCTGAATGGTGGCTTTCCAGAGTGGGCGGTTTTGTACTAGCAGTTTGAGCTCGCAAGCAACAATGCCACACTTCTTAAGAGAGTCCTTTACAGAGTCTTTGTAGCGCTTCCTGGGCCTTCCAACTCGCCGCTGGCGAGCTCACCATAGAATAATTGCTTGGGAGTTCTATGATCATTCATATGGACGAGGTGACCTGTCCACTGGAGTTGTTTCTTCATGATGACGCTTTCAACAGATTGACACTTGGATCTGCATAACACCTCAAGATTGGATACTTTCTCCTCCCAGGATATCTTCAGGATCTTTCTAAGGCAGCGTTGCTGAAAGGCCTTGAGTTGCTGTATGTGGCGGTGGTATGTTGTCCAGCACTCTCCTCCATAGAGAAAGGTACTTAAGATGATGGCTCGATACACAGCAACCTTTGTGGATGGAGTTATGGTGTGGCTATTCCACACCCTCTTTTGCAGGCGTCCAAAGGATGCGCTAGCCTTTGCAATGCGGCTGGAGATCTCTCGATCCAGTTGGGCATCACTCAACAGAATGCTCCCTAAGTACACGAAGGCATCTGTGTTCTACAGAAGCTTGCCATCAATACATACTGCTGGATCAATGTATTGTGTATGGGGGGAGGGGGCTGGTAGAGAACTTCTGTTTTCTTAGTGCTCATGCAAAGGCCGAATCGCTTTGAGGCAGCAGAGAAGCTGGTGGAAGACCAGTGGCTGCAGTCTGTCCTCGCTGTGGGAGAAAAGAGCACAGTCATCAGCGAAGAGTAGATCTTGAACCAGCTTGTGGCTGACCTTGGTTTTGGTGCACAATCTTGAGATATTGAATATGTTGCCATCGAATCTGAACTTGATATAGATGCCTTGGTCTCTGCAGTTAGCCAGTGCCTCATCAAGCATAGCACCAAAGAAGATGATGAACAATATAGGGGCAATCACACAACTTTGTTTGACCCCGGTTGTTATTGGAAAGGGGTCAGAGAACCGACCTTCTATGCACACGTGCTTGCATACCGTCATGAAGCCCCATGAGTATTCTGATGAACTTATCCAGAACACCCTGCTTCCCCAAGATCTTCCAGAGGCCGGTGCGTGGGACAGAGTAAAATGCCTTGGTTAGATTGATAAAGGCAGTGTAAAGGCCGACATTTTGCTCCACGCACTTCTCTTGAAGCTGTCTGGCAGCGAAGATCATGTCAATTGTTCCCTGCTTGCTTCTAAAGCCACACTGCAACTTGGAGATGACGTCATCAAGGATGGAGTGGGCAAGTCGGCATTGCATGATCTTAGTGAGGATTTTGGAGTTGATGGCTAGGAGAGATGTACTGCGATGGTTGTCACAGTCACGGGAGTCTCCTTTGCATTTGAAGATGACAATGATAACAATGTCCCTGAATTGGTCAGGGATGTCCTCGTTCTGCCATATGCACAGTAAATGGCTGTGGATTTTGTCCGTCAGGGTGAGACCACTGTACTTGAAGACTTCAGCTGGTAGTCCATCTTCACCAGCAGCCTTGCCAGTCTGCAGAGAATGGATGGCATCGCACACTTCTTTCCTGCTAGGAGGGTCAGCCAGATCTTCTATGATTTCTCTCTGTTTCATGGCATTGATGCTGTCTTGTTGGACATAGGTTGGCTTATTTAGGAGGACACTAAAGTGTCCTACCCAGCGTTTCAGAATGTCAGATATCTCTGTAAGGAGTTCCCCCTCTGGTGAATAAATAGGGCTTGGACCATGCACAGCGGGGCTGTAGAGCTCGTTTAGAGAGTGATAGAATTCTCATATTGTTTGTATCAGCATAGCATTGAATTTGCATGACCTTTTCCAGTAACCAATCATTTTTCAGCTGTCTGGTCCTCAGGTGTAGCCCGATGTATCTTCATGAAGTTGCCCAGAATCTGCAAAGTGAGTTTCACAAAGTACTGCTACATCAATCGAGTACCTTTCCAGCTCTAGTCCAATTTGTGGTTCTGTTGAGTGTACGAACATTCCAGGTAGTGACCTTGAGAGGTCTTATACATTTCTTATTGATTCGACTGCACTGAAGGGATAACCCATCAGCCGCAGTGAGCTGACCAGGTAAGGAGGAGCAACCAATGTTTAGTGTACCTTTTATAACCCCTTCCCCATGTGAGGAGAGCAGTGGCTGCTCTGAAATCTGGAATGCTGCCAAACTGTTATATTGCTCCAGTTGGTGTAACAGAGTGACCATCAGTTCCAGACCACCAACGTGCAGGCTCTTGCCTCCAACTGCCAGTACTATCCTGTACCTGTTGCTTTGCCAGTCCCCCATCACCATTGGACTTTCCATCCACCAGTATTCCTGCGCACTGATTTGTTTTAGGTGATGAAGCTGTTGCGCCACAACTACCGCACCCTCTCCTCCTCATCACCACAGTCTGGTGGTGAGCATTGCAAGACGACCGGAGGTGACTCAGACGCAGTGGAAATTGGCTGCAATATGGAAGGCAGCAGCACTTCCTAATGTTCCACAGTGATGCTAAGAAGGTCTGTTTTTTGTCTCCCCTAGATCCCTCTCATTCTGCAAAACTAGGGGCGGCGCTGAGAGCCACTGCATATGGTCTTCGTTATGTGAGAGGCTAGATGGTTTGGCCGCTTGCTGATTATGAGATGGCCATATATTGCGCATCACATAATGCTGGATATGGGGAGACCAGTCTGGGATGCCTTGTTGTTATGGGCCAGCCAGAAAGGTACTACTCCTCCAGTAACCTTTGCCCCCCAACTTGAAGTTAATATTACTGTATTGAATGTTGAAGATGCTATTACAATTTTAATATGGTGTCAACGATGTAACTAATGGACTGAAATAGTTCATAGTTAATGTTTATGTTAATGAGTTATTATGATGTCAGTCATCATCTAAGAAGGGGAGGGATGTAGTGTGTTGCAACTCACATGGCATGCATGATGATGTCATGAGTTGTGTGTATTTGTGCTAGCACCTTAATCACCACTGCCTGCAGAGTCCTTAGTACAAATACCAAGCATAATAGAGATTGATTCGACGAACAGAGAACAGACATCTATACCCTCCTTACAGAATAGCACAAAGCCCACACCACTGTAGTCAGAAACCCAACCCCAGCTAACCGTGTCAAACTAACAGCACTGCAGTCCCACGCTCAACGCGAGCTTAGAAAGATGAAAAATGACTGGTGGTCAAACTTTGCTAAAGAGATTCAGGGATTTGCAGATAGTGGCAACCAGCAGGGCTTCTACAGTGCTCTCAAAGCAGAGTATGGATCAAGATGTGGGACATACTTCCCCGTTCAGACCACTGATGGTTCAATGCTTATGACTGAAAAAACTGCCATTCTTGCTCGCTGGGCAGAGCACTATAAACAGCTCTTAGACATGCGTACCGACATGGACAACAGCATTCTGGAGGACATCCCAGAGCTCCCAACAATGACAGAGATGGATGATCTGCCAACAGTTAGTGAAGTACGAGCGGCAGTAAACTCTCTCAAGAACAACAAAGTCGCAGGACCTGATGGAGTGCCTAGAGAAATCCTGAGAGCTGGGGGGTGAGCCAGTTGTTCACTGCCTCCACTCATTCATCACTGCTGCCTGGAATTCTGGATGTGTCCCTCAACAATGGAAAGACTCTGATCTTGTGAGCATCTACAAGAAGAAGGGACTGACTAGAGCAGACTGTAGTAACAGCAGAGGCATCTCTCTTATATTGTGTGCTGGGAAAGTACTCACAAGGATACTGCTGCTGAGACTAATCAAAACTGTAGCTGAAGATGTACTACCA
>JAPEKM010000025.1:68562160-68572376 GCA_027575975.1 Cathorops multiradiatus
ATCAGGTCACAGGCAATACAACATGCCTGTTGTTACCTTACCTCACTTGCTGACAAAAATTTCCCCATTGGGGACAAAGTTTCTAACTAACTTCTCCCTTGACACCCAGTATCTTGTCCTGATTATCTCTGCTCATGGTCTATCCCACCACTGCAATGCTGATGACAACTAATTGTTTCTCTCTTTTCCTCCTTCTGATACACAGGTCATCTTTGCTTGCTTGTGTGACATCTAGAGCTGAATGGACAGCCATCACCTGAAGCTCAACCCAGGCAAGATGGAGGTGATCAACATTCCCACTCCATCCGCTACACCCCTGGACTTCGTCATCCTTCTGGGGAACATCCCTATGTTATCTTCACCTAATGCAAATAACCTAGGAATGGTGTTCAATGACATACTCTCCACACATGTAGAATTTTCCTCTACAAAATCTGAAGGATCCACCCCTTCCTCACCACCCACTCTACTCAGCTCCTGATCCTCTCTCGCTCGGATACTGCAATTCTCTCCTTGCTGGCCTTCCAGCATCTGCCATCAGACCCCTGCAGCTCATCCAGAATGCTGTAGCTCACCTGGTCTACAACCTCCCTCATTACCCCTCTGCTTGCCACCCTTCAGTGGCTACCTGTCACAGCTCGCATCAAATTTAAGATATTGGTGCTAGGGAATCACGTGATCATCGCGAGGGATGTAGACACTGTTTTGTTGCTCCACAGAGCCCCCCAACATTTAACATTATTTTCATACCCAACGCTACTTTTTAAGCTCTCGGTTGATTTTTTTTCTGTTTTGTGGAAGTTTTGTACACATCAAGATGGCAGCAAGCTAAAAAAAATGACAAACAAATAGCCAACAACAGCTTGTTTAGCCAGGAGTGCAGAGCTTGCCAAGCTAGTTAAGCTAGCAGTTGCAGAAGCTATCAAGGAGGCTATCCCCACACTCATGGAAGATGTGGTGTCTCAGCTGACAAACAAACACATGCTCTGGTGGATGCACAGGTCGCAGTATGCTGTGGCAAGATGGTTGCCATGCAGGCTGATATTTCAAATTATATGGACTATATGGAGAAGGACGAGAATCATATGGTGGAGGTGGACAGACGGCTCTCTTTGTTGGTGAGCAAACTGGCAGCAAAGCATGTCCACTGGAGGACAGAATTGCCGACATGGAGGACAGGTCACGTAGAGATAACATACGTGTGCGCGGAGTCCCTGAAAACACAAACATCGCATTTTCTTGCTTTCCTGTCAGAGGCCATCCCACAGTGGTTCCCTAACTTGGGCTCTGTTGAAATTATGTGCGCACACCGCATAGGTGTCCCAAAAGAAGACACATATGGCAGACCTGTGCCTTGCATCATCATCTTCAAGCTGCTGCGCTTCACCAACAGAGACAAGATCCTGAAAGCAGCACGTGGTGTGACCATGGAGTTGGAGGGGAAAACTATCTGCTTCACCCCGGACTACAGCCCACGCATGTTCAAGCACCGGCTGGCCTTCTCCAACACAATGGATGCTCTGCAGAAACTGGACTTTCACACCTTTCTCCTCTATCCTGCAAAGCTTAAGGTGATGCGAGGAGGAGTGAACCATCTTTTCAACACCCCACAGGAGGTAAAGGATTTCATCAATTCTCTTGGTGAATAGTCTACAACTACCCAGGTAATCCAACCAGCTGGCTAGCTTAATGCTAAATGTTTTGCATGTAGGCTAATAGACAACTCAGACACAGTGTCTGGCGTGAACAACCAGGCATAGCCTGCAATGACATTTTCACTGATTTTCTACTGGGAGATTTTTGGTTATTTACTTTGCTTTATTGATTCGTTTTACTTTCTTTCCAATGATAAGCTTTACATGCTCTGACCCTGTATTGCCTATATTCTAACTGTAAATATACTCAGATCTACTGGACTTTAGCTCTTCACATTCTGAATGAGTGCAGCTGGCTTAATATATAGGCTATATTCCTCTTTCTGCCCTGTGATGACCTGGCGACTTGTCCAGGGTGTACCCCGCCTTTCGCCCGTAGTCAGCTGGGATAGGCTCCAGCTTGCCTGCGACCCTGGAGAATGGGATAAAGCAGCTAGAGATAATGAGATGAGATGAGATATTCCTCTTTCTTGTTTCTGTTCCTTTGCTCAGTTAATAATAAGAAATGGCAATTTTATAATCCTGCACAATGCTAGGGACTTAAGTGTTGGTGTTGTTAGTTGATTCCTGTTTGATGGACTGGAGACCAGAAGTTTAAGCTGAAATACATTAACGGTAGGGTGAACACGTCAGAATGGAGAGAGACCTGTGGCAGAGGAAGGTAGATTGTTATGTGCATGTTCGATTCAGGGTATGAACTTGCTCCAAGAACTGGAATCCCTGGACGCCACGCACCTGATTGCAACCTCCAAAGCCTGGTTCACCCGTTCTACCTGGCCGTTGGTCTGTGGGTGGAAGCCTGAGGAGAGACTACAGGTGGCTTCGATGAGTTTGCAGAAGGCTCTCCAGAACTGTGCAGTGAACTGAGCACCTTGGTCAGAAACAATGTTGGTAGGCAGGCAATGTAGGCAGAAAACATGGTGGACGAGTAGTTCTGCAGTCTCTTTGGGTGAGGGGAGCTTGGGCAGAGGAATGAAATGGACTGTCTTAGACAAATGGCCAATAACAGTGAGGATGCATGTGTTGCCACCCGAGTTGGGGAGTCCTGTGATGAAGTCCAGGGCAATGTATGACCAAGGTCGATGTGGAGTTGGAAGGGGTCTTAGTAAGCTGGCAGGGGGTCAATTGGCTGTCTTGTTCCATGAGCATGTGTCGCAGGCTGCCACAAACTCCTGGAAGTCCTCCTTGATGGATGGCCACCAAAAGCGCTGCTGGATGAGAGCCAGGGTTTGGGCGGCTCCCAGATGACAGACCAGCTTGGAGCCATGATCCCACTGCAGCACCTGGGTTCACACAGGACTGGAAACAAACAGATGGTTACGAGGAATGTTGTTGGAGTTACCTTCACCGGTGTCCTGCTCTAGGGCCTTCTGCATGAGCATCTCAACCTCTAGAATGGCGGCTCCCATCAGGCAGTGTGGAGGAAGGATGGTCTCGGGTGGCTTGGACTCCTCTTGGTAGGAAGAGAACATCCTGGACAGGGCGTTGGGTTTGCCATTCTTGGAGCCTGGGCGGTAAGAGAGTGTGAAGTTGAACCGGGAGAAGAAGCGAGACCAACATGCTTGACAGGAATTGAGACATTTGGCAGACTTGAGCTATTCCAGGTTTTTATGGTCAGTCCAGACTAGACTTGGGAGATCAGACCCCTCGAGCTAGTGCCTCCACTCTTCCAAGGCTAGTTTCACAGCCAGTAGTTCTCAGTCTCCAATGTCATAGTTCTGTTTGGCTGGGGATAGCCAGTGGGAGAAGAAGAAGCATGGCTGGACCTTGTTGTCATTGGCCATCTGGGATAGGATAGCTCCAAACCCTGACTTGGAGGCGTCGACCTCGACGATAAATTGCTTGGTTGAATCGGGTATGGTGAGAATGGATGCTGTGGTAAGCCTGCACTTGAGACTGGAAAAGGCTTTATCTGATTCCTTCCCCCACTTGAACTTGGTCTTGGTCAAGGTTAGGACTGAGAGAGGTCCGGCCACCATGCTGAAGTTTCAGATGAAGTGCCTGTAGAAGTTGATGAACCCCAGGGAGTGCTGGAGCTCTCATCTCGAAGATGGGGTGGACCAGTCAGCGACGGCCTCCAGCTTGAGGGGGGCCATCTAGATCTTCCCTGGAGAGATGATGAACCCCAGGAATGAGACAGAACCTTTGTGGAACTCACTCTTCTCTGCCTTAACAAACAGCTTATTCTCTAGCAAGCATTGAAGAACCTTGCCAGACATGACCCCAATGTTCCTCCAGGGAGTGAGAGAAAATCAAGATGTCATCCAGGTAAACAAAGACAAAAGTGTAAAGAATGTCTCTCAAGATGTAGTTAACTAGTGCCTGGAATACTGTGGGTGCATTAGTCAGGCCGAAAGGGACTATGAGGTACTCATAGTGACCTGTGGTGGTGTTGAAGGCCGTCTTCCACTCATCCCCTTCCCTGATCCTAAATAGGTGACAGGCATTGTGTAAGTCCAGTTTAGTAAACACCTTAGCTCCCTGGAGTAGTTCGAAGGCTGTGGTCATGGGCGGTAGTGGGTAGCGGTTCTTGACCGTGATGGTGTTGAGACCTCAATAGTCAATGCAGGGGCAGAGCGACTCGTCCTTCTTCATGAAGAAGAATTCTGCCCCTGCTGTGGAGGAGGAAGGGCAGATGATCCCAGCTGCCAGAGACTCAGTGATATATTTCTCCATGGCTTGTCTCTCAGCAGGGGAAAGAGAGTAGAAACGTCCCTTAGGTGGCACCGTCCCAGGCAGGAGGTCAATACCGCAGTCATAGGGCCTATGAGGGGGAAGGGACACTGCTTGGGTCTTACTGAAGACAGGCTTGTGGTCCAGATATTCCAGAGGCATATGAGAGGGGTTGGGAAACTCGCTGGTTGAGGGCTGTGGTGGTTTGGCGGGAGGTAAAGCAGAGTTCAGGCAGGAGGCCAGGCAGGAAGGACTCCAGCCTAAGATGGTGTGGTCAGTCCAGTTTAAGTGGGGGTTGTGCTGCATCAACCAGGGTAATCCAAGAATAACATGAACGTGAGGGTTGTTCATGATGTGAAAGTTGTATAGTTTTGGAGTGATTGCTTGAAATCCTTAGGGTGAGTGGAGTGGTGAGGTGAGTGATGGTGGTCAAGCCAGTGCCATTGAGTGTCAGGATGGTGAGAGGAACCTCAAGGGCGAGTAATAGGATTCCGAGATCCTTGCCTGTGGTGGAGCAGATCAGGTTCCTGTCTGCTCCTGAGTCAACGAGTGCCTGAAGATGGTGATGCCGGTTGTTGAGAGTGATGATTACGGGGAGCAATGGTCGGTCAGTAGGGGACTGGTTCCAAGCATTGTCCACCAGGGACGCTCGATTCACTGGTGGGCTCGTCCATTTAGCGGGCAAGCTCAGCAGATGTGTCCTTGCTGACTGCAGTAGAAACAAGCCCCCATGCTCCATCAGCGCAGTCGTTCCTCCGCTGACACCCATACCTGATCTACCTGCATGGGTTCGACGGACAGGGTGGGTGGTGGAGAGGGGTTGAAGTTATGGTGGCTCCTCTATCTCCTCCTTTGTTGAACCCACACATCAATATGATTGGCCAGGTCCATCAGGCTGGAGAGGTCCGACGGCAGTTCCCATGAGACGAGTTCATCCTTGATGGTGTCAGATAAGCCATGTAGGAACGCCTCGACCAGGGTACTCTCATTCCAACCGCATGACACTGCCAATGTCCAGAACTTGATGGCGAGGTAGATCGGGACCCCTGCCGCAGCTCCATGAGCTCTCTTGCCACCTCCCAGCCTGACAGAGAGCGGTCAAATGTTCGCCTCATTTCCTCAGAGAATTCCTTGAAGTTGGAGCCACTGGGCATGTCAGCGTCCCAGACTGCCATACCCAATTCCCTGGCCTTGCTGGTGAGGAATGTGATGGTATAGGCTACCCGGGAGCATTCTGTGGGGAAAGCCAGAGGTTGAAGCTCCAAGAGCAGTGAACACTGTGACAAAATGATCTGCAGGTACCTAGTTCTCCACTCTAGGGTTGAAGCAAAGGGAGTCTTGGTTCGTGGAGAGCGGCGGTGGTGGGAGGTGAAGAAAGAGACGGCTGTGCAGGGGTAGGCATGGCTTGGGAGTGCTGGAGTTTTATGGCTAGGAGGTTGAGTGAGTCAGACAGGGTTGCCAGGTTCTGAGTGATCTGCCTGAGTTCCTGTTGGTGGATCCCAAGGAGGGCTCGTTGCTGCTGCATAGCCGTTCTCAGATGGTTAAGTTCCACTGGATCCATGTTGACCAGAACGTACTGTCAAGGGTGGAGAGATGTGGTGAGTTAGGATCCAATAGCAGAACACAAACCAGAAAATCCAATGAATAAAAAATTGTTTAATTAAAATCCAAAAAAAAAAGTCAACAAATAAAAATAGCAAAAATATCCAGACAACAACGAGGTAGACGAAGTGTTAACATGAAAAAATAGTTCAGACAACAATGATAGTGCAAAAAAGAAGAAAAAAAAAGACAAAACATGAGTAAAAAAACTGTGGCTAAGACGAGGCAAAACAGAGAGCAAAAATCAGGAAGCAAAAAATGGCACAGAGACGGCATGAGAAACGGACAAGACGTTCTGGCAAAGTCCCCTTCAGAGAACGGCCTGTTTATACACAGCAGAGCAGAACAGGAAGTGAATGCCGGCAAGATGGAAGTCCCGTTCCGGATCGCGCTGAACTGGGAGATAGTCTCCGGAGTGGAAGTCCGGGGCGGATCATGACACAATGTCTATTGTTAAAAGCGCTATACAAACAAACTTGACTTCACACACACACACACACACACACACACACACACACACTAACATCACGTTCACTACATCATACAGGTTCAACAGTCACATGACAGCCAGCGCATTCACTACCAACTGGCATTTTGTGTGTGTGATGAATTCATGTCAGTTTCTTTGTACAGTGCTTTTAACAACAGACATTTTCACAAAGCAGCTTTACGGAAAAATAAGGAGTTTAAACTTGAACTAATTTTATCCCTAATAAATTCATTTATCCTGGATAATCAAACCCGAGGTGACGGCGTTGAGGAAAAACTCCCTCAGACGACACGGAATGTTGAGAGGAACCAGACTCTAAAGGGAACCCGTCCTCATCTGGGTGAGAACACACAGCATGATTATAAATAACTCGCTTCTGTAACTGCGTCCCATAGAGTTACAAAGTACAACCGTGTCACCAGGAAGTTCATTATAGCTGAACAGGAAGTCTGTTTTGTTGAAGTTATAAACTGTTATTTGATGGAAACTTGACTGTAAATCTGTTCATGACACCCGCAGTCCTCAAGTTATCATGGTGATTGTCGTCCGAAACCATCGCAGCAAAACTGTAAGTGTCCAGAGTGTCTTCTTAGTGTTTCTTTAGACTGTCCACATGGGGCCGTCCTCCACAGGAGTGATGTGATGAGACTCCAGCCAGACGTAGGGCATTAGGATGGATCAGGCAGGTCTAAGGAGCTCAGCATTGACGTCAGTGGTGTCGTGGTCCCTGGAGAAGTGGGTATAGTCTAAATTCTAAATTCACGCCCTTTTTAGGCGGCCCATACAGCAAAGGATAAACACTTGTTTTGTAAACAGTGACATGTAAGACCTCTATTTAATTTACCCGGAAATAGGCCAGTAGTGTTTGCACATTGTCACATAATTTCTGCTGCTCGACCTCCGGGAATAAGATTTATGAAATGACTGACCCGACACCGCCCCGCAGTCAGTGAGAGACAGCGACAGTCAGGCGTTCTGAGCGAACTGTTCCTTCCTTACTCAATCCACACACGGACACTGGACAACTATTCTCTCAGCTCGCAGTCGTCCAGACAGACCGGCGCTTTCTTCTGTAAACTGGATCTCGGATCAGCCGGTTTGCAGCAGACGGTGTCTGTCAGAGCGCCGCTACTATAATCCTGAACCAGGAGCCGTTTGCACAGATTACTGCTCCGACCCAGGGGCCGCACGCAGGAACATCACACATTCACCAGGAGGAAAACAGGATGTTTCACTCAGATTTGTTTTTTTTTTAAAACATTATTTCAGTAAGATAATTTAAAACTGAATTTGACAATGGATCCTTCTTCAGGTTTCACCTTAAAAAACAATCATTTTTTTTTACAGAAATCAAAACCAATGAGAGAACCTGAAAAGTTTGTCAAAGGGCGCGCTCAACATCTGGAGGAAAAATAAATAACTTTGGGTGCGCGATGAAGGCTATCAACTTAAAGAAGAGGAAAAATCCGCACTCACAAGCTGAAGCTCAATTTATTTATAAATTACCACCATGTCCACAAACAAATAAACAGACGCGTATTAGTGCAATAGTGCGCAGTCTGAAAACTAAAATAAATGACAACAGCTGAGCGCTATTCTAGCAGACCTCTTACAATATATATTATAAATGTCACCAAAAATATTCAGTATTCATATCAGTCAAATAATTTGACAATATATTCAAACACAAACAAAACATCAATATCTAGTTAACAATGAACAAAAATATATGCATTTTAGAACATATCCATGAAAACCAAGGTGATATACTCTCTCAAAGTGCCTGTTTTCTAAATAAGTGATCCTACTACAGTATATTCCAGACAGCCTTGCTTTGTGCAAGGCTTTTTGCACTACACTGTCTGGAACACACAGAAGAAGCAGCATGGTGACTCTTCAACCACGTCCTTGTATATTTTTTTCTGAAATGTTCCCGGTCCCTAAACGTTACCTGGATGGATCTTACTTGGTGGAAACACGGCTTATGGCTGTGGGTTTGATTAAAAGGCCCACCCACCGTAGTTGACGTCTTCATCCGACGTCATACCGGCATCTTTGGCTGTGGAGGAAGAGGCGGCGCTTCCTTCACTGTCTTCTGCAACAGGGATGGGGGCGGATGGGGCGTGGGTGCCGGACTAATGTTGACAGAGCTACCAGCTAACAAAACCTGTGTAGCATTGCTAACATCAGCTGAGCTGATGGAAGATGGCTGATGTTCTCGAGAACGTTTGTAATTATTAAAGGAAATTTTAGTTTGAATCACTCTTTTCATTTTACCTGTTCATATTATAACCTAAAGGTGAATAATTTAAATGGAATGATCGAAATTAACAGAATATTTGTTTTCCCGGGCATGACCCACCCTACTCCACCTCTGATTGGCTCATCAGTCCTCATGCTAAACCTAACCAATCAATGAAGCCAATGAGTACTCGCCAGTTCGAGGCAGCTTAAGGACGGAAGCTTGTTTTCTGCTGAAAGCTTGACAGACGTTGGTCAATTTGGTTTGCAGACACATGGTATGGTGCGCATCATAGGGGTGGGTATTCGCAAAGCTGACTGATAAGTAAGTGGGTATACCCACGTATACCCCCCACTACACCTCTGAGGCCGCGTACTCATGTTGATGGGGCCGCAGAGTGCTGAAACTGGAGACTCCTTCCATAAATGTGAAGTAAACACAACTTTGAGAATTTTTTTTTTAATCAAGTCCTTGTGCAAGCGGTTACTATAGAAACAATAACATATTAGAAGGCGCATATTAATATAAACCTGTGATTTGCTGCTGTTAAAAAAATTAATCAGGCAAATTCCAGATTTCAACATCGCTGTGGTCTAATAAAAGATAATAATGGCACATTTAGTGCTGCCTTTGGAGTCGGGGAATGAAATAGTGTTGGAGGAATGTGCAGTTGTCGAGCATTTGGTTTGCATTTGAGACTAAAAGTCATGCTGCGTTAATGAAAGCTGAAGCTCATTCATGCTCCGTGTTCGCTGCCTACTGGAAGGTCACGGTGCGAGGATAAATCTTGCCTTGCTGTTATTTATTCTTTAAAGAATATCGTAATATATGATGCTGTGTATTTTCACTGTACCAGAAGACCTGCTCTTTCACACTGCTGCTTCATCAGAAAGAACGCATAAGCGACGCTGCTGAAGGTTTTATTGAGCTTGTTCAAGCGCCGCATGCCAAAGAACATAAGCACAGATTGTTGTTTTAGTATCCATCTCTATTACTCCCAATCTGTCTTGTCTCCGTCAGGTCGAAGAGTCTGGCTCTGCATGCCGTACAGTCAGGTTCCACCAATCCTGACTGCAGCCAGGCTGGAGAAGGGAAACCAAACACTGAGGACTACCTGATTGAGGCCGACCTCTGCCCTGAGACTGATCCAGAAGCTCCATCTGTTCAGGAAGAGCACAGTGAGCACCAGGACTCGGTTTCTCATGGGGAGGGAGGACAGACAGACAGCATGGACCCTCGGGAAGGAGACCGGCTGTGGAAGCACCTACGAGACAACTTCGAGAAGATCCGAGCCTTCTGCTCTGATATGGTCACACACATCCCAATACCTGAGCATTGCATCATCGAAGGTACATGGCTAGATCAGACATGATCCTTCAAACCACTGGAAAGTGTTGCTTTGCAAATCACGCAGCCATACTTGGCCAACAGTGATATAGAATTAATATACACTATATTGCCAAAACCGACTAGCGCAGGGGTGGGCAAACTTTTTGACTCACGGGCCACAATGGGTTCTAAAACTTGACAGAGGGGCCGGGCCAGGAGCATTTG
>JAPEKM010000025.1:68805753-68821550 GCA_027575975.1 Cathorops multiradiatus
ATTCAGGTGGTGTAATATTCAGGTGGTGTAATATTCGGGTGGTGTAATATCCGGGTGGTGTAATATTTGGGTGGTGTGATATTCAGGTGGTGTATTATTCAGATGGTGTACTATTTGGGTGGTGTGATATTCGGGTGGCTTTAGTCTCACCATGACCCCAGAGAGAGCAGAGACAGTGAGTAGACAGCTGATCCCTGCCATATAACTGTCACTCATCATAAAGGGCACTAACCCCCCTACAGAGGCAGCCATGAGACAAGCATTCAACAGGTGACGACCAGGGAGGAGCAGAGGGGCGGAGTCTAGGACACCTGTATATGCACACACACATGCAGGATGTTACACAGAAGTGAGAAACATTCTCATCTAGGTATTTAATTACTCGATGTAGTGAGCATTTATGGTGAGCAGAGGCCATTTGGAATTCAGCCTCACTGTGTTTTAGTGGCTTTAAAATGTAACTTCACCCCCAGCTCTGATTGTGAATTGATGAAGTGCACACTTTGTCCCCTATGTAGAGCTCTAATGTCAGTCTGCACACATTGTACTAAAAACATGGAGCAGGAATAGCTATACAGTGTCACTGTTTAGAAAATTTACCTTGTAACTTGCCGTAGGCTACAAGGGAGCCAGTGAAGGTCACTCCGCCAATGTAGGTCCCTAGGTAAGCAACACACTTGACCACTGAGGCAGCTGGATGAGTGTCGAGGTGCGGGTGCTCAATCATGAACTCGGCGATGCAGGTGAGAACTGCAGCAAGTCCGACTAGACTGTGGAACCCAGCAACCAACTGAGGAAGGTCTGAGATCTCGATCCGCTTAGCCACGGTGAGACCTGCACACACACACACACACACACACACACACACACACACACACACACACACACACACACCCCATCATTATAAACACCATCCTCAGGACATGTTTCAATCCACACATACACGATTCACTGTATAAGCGCATAAACACCATCATCAATGGGCATGTTCCAATAACATGGCTGTGTGAATGCAGGTGGTGTCAGAGTGAATATTACCCAGAGTTCCTCCAGTTGCCATGGCAAGGGACATCTGTGTGAGGAGTTCAGGTGAGGGTTTGAGTGCGCCAAGTGTCGCTGCAATCCCACCTGACACACCAATCATCCCCAACGTGTTACCAAGGCGACTAGTACCCTGAGCTGAGAGACCGGCTAATGCACCGATACAGCACAGACCCGCACCCAGGTACATCATCTACACACACACACACACACACACACACACATACTTTGTAAGTCTGACCAGAGGTGTGATGTTTCTTGGTTGTCTGTCTGTCCATGCCTTGTGATTGCAATATCTCAAGAACACCTTGAGGGAATTTCTTCAAATTTGGTAGAAATGTTCACTTGGACACAAAGATGAACTGATAAGAAACACACACATTAACACACTACACACAGGCTTTAAATAAGAAGATGGCAGTGCCCTGTTCAGCTGCGGCTACATTGGCTTACAAGAGAAACAAACTTTTGATAAGAAATAAACCACTCGAACCGATGAGACCAACTGCTTATGTTCAGTGCAGAAATGCTAAACTAATGTTCGATCTTCAGGTAATGTTGGAATTGCGTACAGCCAGTAGTTTAGGGATTGTAGACACAAACACTTTGCACATGCTACATAGCCTCAAGCTGCTAAGTCGATGATTCCCAGTAGCCCAGGAAGCAGCGGAGTCTCCTACCAGTACTGGCTGCTCCCGAAGGAGACAGAGGAGGTGCGATAGAAAGCGGAAGCGTGGCAGTCTAGGCATGCTAACAGCCAAGCTAAAGGCTAACCCTTTTCTGATGCCACTTCCATCCATTCTGCTTGCAAACATCCACTCCTTAGAGAATAAATTGGACTATCAGAGGCTGGATTTAACAATGAAATGGGAGATGAGGGACTGCTGCGCTGTAATTCTAACAGAGACATGGTTAAACTCATCTGTTCCGGACGTCACTGTTAACATGAAGGGGCTAACAACATTCCAATGGGACAGGAGCTGCACTCTCGGTGATAATTCAGGGGGGCATCTACACAAATAACAACTGGTGTAATAATGCAACAGTGGTCTCAAGTCATTGTTCTCTGGACACTGAGTTTTTGACTATTAAATGCAGACCATTTTATCTACCCAGGGGATTTACAACTTTTATCATCACAGCTGTGTACACTCCCCCCAGTGCAAACACCACAGAGGCCCTAAATGTACTTTACCACTCCATCAGTGATCTGCAAACCACAAATCTAGAGGGTGTTTTCATTGGAGCAGGGGATTTTAACCAGGCCAACATGAAGACAGTCCTCCCTCATTTCCATCAATATGTGGATTTTGTAACTAGAAGCACAAGCACACTGGACCTAGCCTACCCAAACATTCAAGAAGCATTTAAGGCAGCCCCACTGCCCCCATCTCGGCTCCTCGGACCATCTTTCTGTGATGTTGATCTCCGCATACAGGCCCATGCTCACCAGGAAAAAAACACCAGGAAGCAAGTGAGGGTCTGGCCCGAGGGTGCTTTGTCAGCAGTACAGGACTATTTTGAATGCATGGATTGGGACATGTTTAGGGAGGCAGCGACTGAAAATCAACACATCAGTGTGGAGGAGTATGCTGAATCTGTGTCTCTAAACATTTGGAAAAGCAAAAAAGAAAGAAAGCACAACTTTTATTCATCACCCACTTGTGAAATTTCCTCTCTGCATTTAACCCATTTGAAGCAGTGAACACACACATGCACACACACATGAGCAATGAGCACACACACACAGAGCACTGGGCAGCCATGCTAACAGCGCCCGGGGAGCAGTTGGGCGTTAGATGCCTCGCTCAAGGACACCTCAGCCCAAGGCTGTCCCATATTAACCTAACTGCATGTCTTTGGAAGTGCATGGAGAATGTCTGTATCACTAAGTACATCATCACATGAGTCAATCAGAAGCCACGGATGACCAGTGAGGTATGTGAAATGCTGAAGGTGAGTAATGCTGCATTCAAAGCTGGGGATGTGGTGGTGCTCAGATCAGCAAGAGCCAACCTGAACTGTACCATCAGAGATGCAAAGCGTGCCTATAGCCAGAAAATCAAGAGCTTCTTCTATGACCCTACGAACACCAGGCACATGTGGCTTGGCATACAGACTATCACAGACTATAAGGCCGATCCACCACTCTGTGAGGATAAGATAGACTTCCTAAATAAACTCAACAAACATTTTGGACATTTTGAGGCATAAAATAACATTCCTGCAAGACAACTGTTCCTAATTTTAATGAGCAGGCACTCAGTCTTGACCCAGATGATGTTTGTTGGATCCTGAGAGGAGTCAATATCCAGAAGGCAGCGAGTCCCAATAACATTCCAGGACAGGTGCTCAAGGAATGTGCAGATCAGCTGGCTCCTGTCCTAATCAAAGACATCTTTAACACCTTGCTGAGCCAGGCTGTAGTTTCATCATGCTTTAAGGCAGATACTATAATCCCAGTGCCAAACCCCCCACAATTACATGTTTAAATGATTACCGCTCAGTTGCACTCACACCCATAATGATGAAGTGCTTCGAGAGACTGGTTAAAGCCCATATCATCTCCAGGCTCCCCCAAACATTTGACCCATTCCAGTTTGCCTACCATCCCAACCACTCCACAGAGGACACTATCTCCACTGTACTCCACCTGAGCCTGGCACATCTGAAGAAGAAGAAGAAGAAGAACACTTATGTGCAAATACTGCTTCTGGACTTTAGTTCGGCATTCAACATGATCATCCCCACAGCATCTGGTAGGAAAACTAGGCCTCTTGGGCCTCAGCACACCCCTGTGTAACTGGCTACTGGACTTCTTAACAAACAGACCCCAATCTGTACAGGTTGGAAACAACATCTTCAGTGCCATCTCCCTGAGTACCGGCTCGCCTCAGGGCTGTATCCTGAGTCCATTACTGTTCACCCTAATGACCCATGACTGCTGTGCCAGGTTCAGTACAGATCACATTGTGAAGTATGCAGATGACACAACAGTGGTGGGCCTCATTCAGGATGACAATGAGCAGGCCTACAGGGAGGAGGTGAGACAGCTGATGGACTGGTGCAATGGAAACAATCTGGTCCTGAATGTTGAAAAAACAAAAGAGATTATTGTCAACTTAAGAAGAAATAGGCACAGTCACATGCCACTTCTCATCAATGACACCACAGTGGAGTTAGCCAGCAGCACCAAGTTCCTGGGTTGTACAGATCATGGACAGTCTGACTTGGTCCCTCGACATTGCCTTTCTTGCAAAGAGAACACAGAAGTGCTTGCACTTTCCATGCCAGATGAGAAGATCATACCTCCCCTCTCCCATCCTCACCACATTCTATAGGAGCACTATAGAGAGTGTACTGACCAGCTGCAGTCTGTTTTGGGGACTGCAAAGCCTCAGACTGGAAGATCATGCAAAGAGTGGTGAGGACAATGGAAAAGATCATTGGGACATCTTTGCCTTCCATCCAAGACATTGCAGTCGAATGCTGTCTGACCAGGGCTCAGAACATTATAAAAGACCCCACCCATTCACATCACAGACTGTTCTCCCTGCTGCCCTCTGGCAAGAGGTTCCACAGTATCCGGAGCAGAACAAACAGGTTCTGTAACAGCTTCTTCCCCCAAGCCATCAGACTCCTGAAATATTTAAAGAAATAATCCCTTCCCGTATATATCTGGACAAGTACCTCACTATCCAGACTAGGTGCAATATCCTAGACACTGCTATAAATCCTTTATTGTGATACACACACACACACACACACACACACACAATAGTCAGGGTCAGGGATAGCTGACTCTGCTACTGGTAACATGTAACCCAGTACCACCTGCCACATGGATGGGTAGTCAGCATCTAAACTGTCTCCCCCACCAGTGTAACTGGTAAGGTGGGTGGCATACCACCCTGCAGGACTAAAAACAAGACCTGTCAAAGGGTGGATGAGCTGTTTTCAAGCCAATGGCCAACATGCAAAACAATGTCCTCATACACTGTCCATGAATTTGGGAGTGGAGCCTCCCTCAACAGCTGACGTCTTAAACCTCTTCCTGTTGGCAGCTCCTGTGGTCAAACCAGCACTGATTGTATTGGCTCTGCCTCTCCATTGGACTCTGCTGGCAAGACAAGAGAGGGGAGGATGGGAAGCCCTCAACCTCTCATGTTACCTGCCAACTCCAACACCCAGGCTATTTACACTCTGGAGAGGACACTCCTGCATGATTTTTTGCCATGGTAACAATACGGGAAGTGGCAGTCTACCAGTTATAAGCTTCATTTCAGTTGGTGTAGACATGGAGCACCAGGGTTCACTTCCATCTGTGGGAGAGATCTTCGTATCTCATTGGGCCGCTACCACCCACCTAAGCTGGGCAGCCCCCGGTCAATAAGGTGCTACCCTGTCACCTCCTGCCTGCCCCATGGGTGTGTCCCCAAGGCCCCAAGGCCCTACACATAATGTAAAGAAGGCTCCAGCCCTTTGTCTTGCAAGCTGGAATATTAGGACAATGTGTTCTGGAACCACCACTAATTTACAATAAATGGATTTGCTATCATTGACTGTGAACTCCACAGATTTGATGTTGACATTGCATCCCTCCAGGAGACTCAGCTATCTGACAGCAGCTCCATCAGGGAGAAACACTATACGATCTTCTGGAAGGCTTCACAATTAAAAATTGCCTCCTTAGTATGATAGTGCCTCCGACAGAGGGATCTGAGCATATTTTAAGGCTGTGCATGCTTTCCAACTTTGGTTGGCTAAACATAATATCAACATATGCACCCACACTTTATTCAACGGCAGATTTGAAAGACCAATTCTACGAGGCATTGGACGGCTTGATATCATCCATCCCTGATAATGAACACCTATATCTCCTTGGGGACTTCAGTGCCAGGGTAAGTAACTGCAGCAAGTCTTGGCCAGTGTGTCTTGGCACTTTCAGCATCAGGTGATTGAATGAGAACAGCCAGAGACTACTTGAGCTGTGTA
This sequence comes from Cathorops multiradiatus, assembly GCA_027575975.1. Classification (NCBI taxonomy): domain Eukaryota; kingdom Metazoa; phylum Chordata; class Actinopteri; order Siluriformes; family Ariidae; genus Cathorops; species Cathorops multiradiatus. Next base: position 68,811,793 of record JAPEKM010000025.1, read on the forward strand.
GCCACCACAACCTTTGCATAACCAGCACCTTCTTCAAGAGCAAAGAGCCTCACAAAGTCACTTGGATGCACCCAAGATCATATCATTGGCAGCAGATTGACCATATAATCACACCTCGTCGTGATCTGCTCAGTCACAGCTTTCATAGCACTGACTGTAACAGTGACCATGCTCTTGTGATCAGTAAAGTGAGATTTCAGACAAAGAAAATCTACCATGCCAAGAACAGGGGCAAGCCATGTATCAACACCATTCATATGTCTAGTCAAGAGAAAAGGCATCAGTTCTGTGACTCTGTTAACCAGTCTATTGCCCACATTCCCTGGAACAGCAGGGACATTGAGACATGTTGGAAATCGCTTTGTGACTCCATCTATGAGTCTGCAGTAGAATCTTTTGGCCTGCAAGTTCACAAAAATGCTGATTGGTTCAAAACCAACTGGCATGAAATGGAGCCAGTGGTGGAGGCAAAGTGGAAAGCCTTCCTCAAATATAAGAACAAACCCAATGAAGCAAACCTTGTTGCCCTCAGAACTGCCAAGGCTTGTACCCAATGAGTTGCCTAGCATTGTGCAAACAGATACTGGTGACAGCTCTGTGAAAGTATCCAAACTGCTTCAGCACATAGGGACACAAAGGGCATGTACAAGAGTATCAACAAGGCTATTTGTCAGTGTAAATCAAAACCTGTCCCCTTGAAATCGAAAACAGGTGAGAAAATTATAGATCAAGGAGATCAGCTGAAATGCTGGGTGGAGCATTTCCTCGATATTTACTCCACCCAAAATGTAGTAACTGCTGCCGCTCTGGAGACAATTCTTTCCTTATCTGTCCTGGGAGATCTCGATGTGCTTCCTTCCACTGAAGATGTCAGCGAAGCTATAGACCACATTTCTTCTGGCAAGGCCCCTGGCATGGATGGCATCCCTTCCAAGGTCATAAAATGTGCTAAGTCAACCCTTTTACAACCTTTGCACAAGCTCCTCTGCCTTTGTTGGGAGCAAGGCAACCTGCCTCAAGAACTAAGGGATGCCTGCATGATCATCTTGTAAAAGCACAAAGGTGACCAAGGGGACTGTAACAATTATCGTGGCATTTTGCTCCTTGTGATTATAGGCAAGATTTTTGCATGTGTAGTTCTGCCTCGCCTCCAGCAGCTGGCTAGTCAAGTTTATCCAGAATCTCAATGTGGTTTCAGATCTGGAAGATCTACTGTTGACATGATATTCTCCATCCGCCAACTACAAGAAAAATGTTGTGAGCAACAGCAGCCATTGTTCATCGCATTCACTGACTTAACCAAGGCTTCATCAGCAGAGCAGGTCTTCTAGCAGTGCTCAAGAAGATGGCTGCCCTCCAAGACTGCTAAACTTGATCACCTCCTTTCATGAAGACACATATACCACCATCCATGTAAACGGTGCGACATCTGATGCCTTCCTCATCTCAAGTGGTGTAAAGCAAGGGTGCATTCTGGCTCCCACCCTTTCGGGGATTTTCTTTTCGGTTCTCCTCCAGTATGCTTTTGCTGAGTCAGCTAAGGGTGTATACTTCCGCACCAGGTCTGACAGAAGCCTATTCAACCTTGCCCATCTATGAGCAAAGACCAAAGTGAGAACTCTGTGCATCCGTGAACTCCTCTTTGCGGATGATGCGGCCTTAGTCTCCAACAGCGAGGCTTAACTCCAAGAGCTATGGGACAAATTTTCCAAAGCATGCACTGACTTTGGTCTAACCATCGGTCTCAAGAAGACCAAGATACTGGCACAAGGCATGCCAGCCTCTCCCCACATGGAAATTGATGGTTCCTCTATCAAGGTGGTCAATGAGTTTACCTATCTGGGTTCAACAATAACAGACAACCTCTCCCTTGATGATGAGGTAAGCAAATGCATAGCCAAGGCTGCAGGTGCAATGGCAAGATTTTGGGATCGTGTCTGGGAAAACAGCTACCTCATGGTTAAGACTAAAGTATTAGTCTATCAGTCTTGCATTCTCTCCAGACTCCTCTAGGCTAGCAAAACATGGACCACCTACACCAAGCATGAAAAGAGGCTAAACAGCTTCCATCTACGTTGTTTGAGATGCATTATGAATATCCCCTGGCAGGTTAAGGTAACAAACTTTGAAATTTTAGAGCATGCTGGCATTCTGAGCATATTTGGTCTGCTTAGCCAGAGATGCCTGACCTGGCTTGGACACATCAAGAGAATGGACGATGGCAAGATTCCTAAGGACCTTCTTTACAGCAAGCTGTCCAAGGGCACAAGGCCTGTTGGCCACCCAAAACTCAGTTTCAAGGACATTATCAAACAGGACCTCAAGAAGACCAGCATCAGAGTCACAGATTGGGAAGAGAAAGCAGCAGTTCGTTCCACTTGGCAATTGGCTGTCAGACAAGGAGTGAGGGAGTAGGAAGAGAAAATGCAAACTATGCTTGCAGAGTGACGGCGGCGACAGAAGGAAGGGCCAGCAGCACCCCCGGCGTTTAAGTGTCATAACTGTGATCAAGACTATCACTCAAGAAAAGGCTTGCTGAGCCACCTGCACAAGTGTGATAGAGTCTAAACCATCATCTCACAAGATGGATGGATGCCATAGATAGATAGATAGATAGATAGATAGATAGATAGATAGATAGATAGATAGATAGATAGATAATGTTGAAGAGTGCATTTTTCAAAGACAAAGCGAATAACATCAACTATGCCAGTGAACAAAGAACCATTGAGGAGGAATTTAGATTCGCCAAGAACCATACAGCACTTCAAAAGTCCAGACAGCAGCTCATCCATCCTGAAAAACTTGAAGAACATTTCGCTCAACATCTAGGAAAGAGAGATTTCAGCATGCAACCCGAGCTGTCCCAACCTGAAAACTACCCTCATGTCTTACCTCCACTAGACTTGGACCCCATTGAGGAAGACCCACCTGGGATCCCTGAAATCAAGTGCTGCCTGTCAATGTTTAAGAATGGCAAATGTCAAGGAACTGATGGTATCTATGGTGAGCGATTGAAGTACTCTAACTCCAAGCAACTACTCGTCTACCTGGTGTTGCTGCTAGGGATCATATGGAAATACATCAAAGTACCGAGTACCTGGCTCGTTTCATTCATAACATGCCTGCACAAGAAAGGATCAAAAACCGTAGCAGAAAACTATTGTGGCCTATCAATAATTACTACTCTGTCTAAACTTGATTCCATGGTCATCATTCAAAGAATATGGTCAACCTATGAATCTATCATGATGCCTACACAGTTTGGATTTAGAAAGAACAGATCCACTTGTGATGCAATCTTCATTGTACGTCACATACTAGCCAAAGAACGTCGGCCTCTCTATGCTTCATTGACCTGAAAGCGGCGTATGATTGGATTCCACGCGAGGCGCTATTCCACGTCCTAGAGATCCGTTTAAAGTGTCCCACATTAATTTCCATCTTAAGAGCCCTGTATTCTGGCACAAAGGCCTGTATCAGACGCACTGCGAGGTATTTTGACACCTTTGTGGGATATAGACAAGGAGCCCTTGAGAGCCCGTGTCTCTTTAACATCTATCTGGACTTTGTAATGAGATGCGCTAGGCATGAAATCCTTACTCATTTCCCTGAGACTGGGGCTCACATTGAGTTTGCAATACCCAATGAAGTATCTCCTCGATCTCTCCGTACTGATAAAGCACATGGTGTCATTAGAATCACGGAGCTATTGTATGCAGACGATGTTGTGCTCTTCTCAGAAAGTATTGAAGAGCTTCAAAAGATTATTGAGATCTACGATAACACTTTCACATGGTATGGTTTATGTATGTCCTACAAGAAAACAGAGACCATGCCTTTCAATGGAGATGAAAGCATAAAGGAAGAGAAAAGTCTAGTGACCGTCAATGGTGTTATGTTGAAGAATGTGAGACAATTTCGTTACGTGGGACACCTGGTGACTAATACTGGCAATACATCAGCTTTCCTGCACCAAAGAATCGCCTCAGCATTTGAGAAATGGAATGAGTTGAAACACATCCTGACTGATCGTGAAATCTACCCAAGTACTCCAATGAAGATTCTAACCTCTTGTGTCCGCTCAAGGCTGCTTTACAGTGTTCAAGCATGGGAACTTACGTCTACAGAGATCCAAAAGTTAGAAGTCATATGGAACGGTTTCTTAAGAAAGATGATTGCTGGAGGTTATGCCCGCAAGAATGTACCACCTAAAGACAAACGAAAAAAAGGTGCTGATCCCGCTTCCCTTGTTGAAGGTGAACTCGACTGGTCCTATAAGATCTCGAACAGTAAACTCCATAGCATCACAGGATCCCAACCAATAAAGTACTTCTACCACATGCAATATTTGCAATACCTCGCGCATGTATGCAGGATGAAAAACAATGAGATTCTGAAGAAGGTTCTCTTCAATAAAAGGAGGAACTGGAATATAGTAGAGTCTACTCTTGAGATGGACAGACGACAAATCTTAAGAACAATGGCAGTAAAAAAAAAAAAGACTTCAAGCAGCTGTTGGCTGCTCATTTTCCACCTGCCAAGCAGTTGCCCCCCAAGGCCGTCCTCGAGCCAGTCGGGAAAAAATGATGATGAGGCAGGGAACAGGAACAGCTGCCCCAAGTGATGGGCAGGGAGCAGGAACAGCTGCCCCATGTGATAGGCAGGGAGCAGGAACAGCTGCCCTTGGTGATAAACAGGGAGCAGGAACAGCTGCCGGAGGTGATAGGCAGGAAACAGGAACAGCTGTCCCAAGTGATGGGCACAGAGCATGGACAGCTGCCCCAGGTGAGAAGCAGGGAGCAGGAACAGCTGCCCCAGGGGATAGGCAGGGAGCAGGAACAGCTGCCGCAGGTGATGGGCAGGGAGTAGGGACAGCTGCCACAGGTGATAGGCAGAGAGCAGGAACAGCTGCACCAGGTGACAGGCATGAAAGAGGAACAGCTGTCCCAAGTGAGGGGCACAGAGCGGGGACAGCTGCCCCAGGTGATAGGCAGGGAGAAGGAACAGCTGACCAAGCTGATAGAAAGGGAAAAGGAATGGCTGCGTCAAGTGATGGGCAAGGAGCAGGGACAGCTGCCTCAGGTGATAGGCAGGCAGCAGGGACAGCTGCCCCAGGTGATAAAATAGGCAGGAAACAGGTAAAGCTGTCCCAAGTGATGGGCACAGAGTGAGGACAGCTGCCCCAGGTGATAGGCAGGGAGCAGGAACAGCTACCCCAGCTGAAAGGCAGGAAACAGGAACAGCTGTCCCAAGTGATGGGAAAGCAGAAGGGACAGCGGCCCCAGGTGGTGGGCAAGGAGCAGAAACGGCTGCCCCAGGTGATAGGCAGGGACCAGGAACAGCTGTCCTTGGTGATAGGAAGGGAGCAGGAACAGCTGTCCGAAGTGATGGGCACAGAGCAGGGACAGTTACACCAGGTGATAATCTGGAAGCAGGAACAGCTGCTCCAGGTGATAGGCATGGAGCAGGAACAGCTGCCACAAGTGATGGGCAGGGAGCAGGGTCAGCTGCCACAGGTGATAGGTGGGGAGCAGGAACTGCAGCCCCAGGTGATGGGGAGGGAGTAGGAACAGCTGCCCCAGGTGATGGGCGGGCAGCAGGAACAGCTGCCCCAGGTAATAGGCAGGGCCACCTGCCCCAGGTTTTGGGCAGGGAGCAGGGACAGCTGCCTCAGGTGGTAGGCAGGGACAGTGGCCCCAGGTGATAGATACAGAGCAGGAATTGCTGCCCCAGGTGATGGGCAGCGAGCAGGAACAGCTACCCCAGGTGATAGGCAGGGAGCAGGAACAGCTGGTGATAGGCAGGGAGCAGGAACAGCTGCCCAAGGTGATAGGCAGGGAGCAGGAACAGCTGCCCAAGGTGATAGGCAGGGAGCAGGAACAGCTGCCCCAGGTGATGGGTAGGGAGCAGGAACAACTGCCCCAAATGATAGGCAGGGAGCAGGAACTGATGCCCCACGGGATGGGGAGGGAGTAGGAACAGCTGCCCCTGGTGATGGGCGGGCAGCACGAACAGCTGCCCCAGGTGATAGGCAGGGCCACCTGCCTCAGGTTTTGGGCAGGGAGCAGGTACAGCTGCCCCAGGTGGTAGGCAGGGACAGCGGCCCCAGGTGATAGATACAGACCAGGAATTGTGCCCCAGGTGATGGGCAGCGACCAGGAACAGCTGCCCGGGGTGATAGGCAGGGAGCTGGGACAGGTGCCCCAGGTGCTATGCAGGGAAAATGAGCAGCTGCCCCATGTGATGGGGCAGGGAGCAGGAACAGCTGCCCCAGGTCATAGGCAGGGATCAGGAACAGCTGTCCCAGGTGATAGGCAGGGAGGAGGAATAGCTGCCCCAAGTGATGGGCAAGGATCAGGGACAGCTGCTCCAGGTGATGGGCAGGGAGAAGGAACAGCTGCTCCAGGTGATGGGCAGGGAGCAGGGACAGCTGCTCCAGGTGATGGGCAGGGAGCAGGGACAGCTCCCCCAGGTGATAGGCAGGAAACAAGAACAGCTGTCCCAAGTGATGGGCACAGAGCAGGGACAGCTCCCCCAGGTGATAGGCAGGGAGCAGGAACAGCTGCCACAGATTATGGGTAGGGAGCAGGAACAGCTGTCCCAGGTGATAGGCAGGCAGCAGGGACAGCTGCTCCATGTGATAATCAGGGAGCAGGAACAGCTGCTCCAGTTGATAGGCAGGGAGCTGGGACAGCTGCCCCAGTTGATATGCAGGGAGTAGCAATAGCTGCCCCAGGTGACGGGCAGGCAGCAGGAACAGCTGCCCCATGTGGTAGGCAGGGACAGCTGCCACAGGTGATGGATACAGAGCAGGAATGGCTGCCCCAGCTGATGGGCAGGGAGCAGGAACAGCTGCCCCAAATGATAGGCAGGGAGCAGGAACTGCTGCCCCAGGTGCTGGGCAGGGGGCAAGAACAGCTGCCTCAGATGATAGGCAGGTAGCAGGAACAGCTGCCCCAAATGATGGGCAGGGAGTAGGAACAGCTTCCCCAGGTGATGGGCAGGGAGCAGGAACAGCTGCCCCAGGTGATGGGCAGGGAGCAGGAACAGCTGCCCCAGGTGATGGGCAGCCAGCAGGAACAGCTGCCCCAGGTGATAGGCAGGGACACCTTCCCCAGTTGTTGGGCAGGGAGCAGGTACAGCTGCCCCAGGTGATGGGCAGGGAGCAGGAACAGCTGCCCCAGGGGATGGATACAGAGCAGAAACAGCTGCCCCAGGTGATAGGCAGGAAACAGGAACAGCTGTCCCAAGTGACGGGCACAGAGCAGGGATAGCTGCCCCAAGTGATAAGCAGGCAGCAGGGATAGCTGCCCCAGGTGATAAGCAGGGAGCAGGAACATCTGCCCCAAGTGATAGGCAGGAAACAGGAACAGCTGTCCCAAGTGATGGGCACAGAGCAGAGATAGCTACCCCAGGTGATAAGCAGGGAGCAGGGATAGCTGCCCCAGGTGATAGGCAGGGAGCAGGAACAGCTGCCACAGACGATGGGCAGGGAGCCGGTACAGCTGTCCCAGGTGATAGACAGGCAGCAGGGACAGCTACCCCAGGTGATAGGCAGGAAACAGAAACAGCTCTCCCAAGTGATGGGCCCATAGCAGGGACAGCTGCCCCACATGATAATTAGGGAGCAGGAACAGCTGCCCCAGGTGATAGGCACGGAGCAGGAACAGCTGGTGATAGACAGGGAGTAGGAACAGCTGCCCTAGGTGATAGGCAGGGAGTAGGAACAGCTGCCCAAGGTGATAGGCAGGGAGCAGGAACAGCTGCCCCAGGTGATGGGCAGGGAGCAGGAACAGCTGCCCCAGATGATACGCGGGGAGCAGGAACTGCTGCCCCAGGAAATGGGGAGGGAGTAGGAACAGCTGCCCCAGGTGATGGGTGGGCAGCAATAACAGCTGCCCCAGGTGATAGGCAGGGAGCAGGAACTGCTGCCCCAGGTGATGGGCAGGGAGTAGGAACAGCTGCCCCAGGTGACGGGCAGGCAGCAGGAACAGCTGCCCCAGGTGATAGGCAGGGACACCTGCCCCAGGTGTTGGGCAGGGAGCAGGTACCGCTGCCCCAGGTGGTAGGCAGGGGCAGCTGCCCCAGGTGATAGATACAGAGCAGGAATTGCTGCCCCAGGTGATGGGCAGCGAGCAGGAACAGCTGCCCCAGATGATAGGCAGGGAGCTGTGACAGCTGCCCCAGGTGATAGGCAGGGAGCTGGTACAGCTGCCCCAGGTGATGGGCAGGGAGCAGGAACAACTGCCCCAGATGATAGGCAGGGAGCAGGAACTGCTGCCCCAGATGATGGGCAGGGAGTAGGAACAGCTGCCCCAGGTGATGGCCAGGCAGCAGGAACAGCTGCCCCAGGTGATAGATACAGAGCAGGAATTGCTGCTTCAGCTGATGGGCAGCGAGCAGGAACAGCTGCCCCAGTTGATAGGCAGGGAGCTGGGACAGCTGCCCCAGGTGATAGGCAGGGAGTAGCAATAGCTGCCCCAGGTGACGGGCAGGCATCAGGAACAGCTGCCCCATGTGGTAGGCAGGGACAGCTGCCACAGGTGATCAATACAGAGCAGGAATGGCTGCCCCAGCTGATGGGCAGCGAGCAGGAACAGCTGCCCCAGGTGATAGGCAGGGAGCTGGGACAGCTGCCCCAGGTGATAGGCAGGGAGCTGTGACAGCTGCCCCAGGTGACTGGAAGGGAGCAGCAACTGCTGCCCCAGGTGCTGGGCAGGGAGCAGGAACAGCTGCCTCAGATGATAGGCAGGTAGCAGGAACAGCTGCCCCAGATGATAGACAGGGAGCAGGAACTGCTTCCCCAGCTGATGGGCAGCGAGCAGGAACAGCTGCCCCAGGTGATAGGCAGGGAGCTGGGACATCTGCCCCAGGTGATAGGCAGGGAGCTGGGACAGCTGCCCCAGGTGACAGGCAGGGAGCAGGAACTGCTGCCCCAGGTGATGGGCAGGGAGCAGGAACAGCTGCCTCAGATGATAGGCAGGTAGCAGGAACAGCTGCCCCAGATGATAGTCAGGGAGCAGGAACTGCTTCCCCAGGTGATGTGCAGGGAGTAGGAACAGCTGCCCCAGGTGACGGGCAGGCAGCAAACAGCTGCCCCAGGTGATAGGTAGGGACAGCTGCCCCAGGTGATGGGCAGGGTGCAGGTACAACTGCCCCAGGTGGTAGGCAGTGACACCTGCCCCAGTTGATATATCAACTGATATATCTAATAACTGATATATCTATCTATCTATCTATCTATCTATCTATCTATCTATCTATCTATCTATCTATCTATCTATCAGAGCAGGAATTGCTGCCCCAGGTGATGGGCAGCGAGCAGGAACAGTATGTAGAAAGTGGAGCAATAAGCGAATTACAAATTACAGAATTAAGCCATAAAGTATGACACACTGTGGTACAGATGGGTGACAAATTAAAACCCAAATAAAGTGTCTTAGTAGTGCGGCCACCATGAGTCTCCAGAATATCTTCAGTGCTCATTGCCAAGTCTGTGGAACTTTATCGGAGCGATATCTTTCCTCCAAGTTATTCCCTCTTTTATATACAGCCTTCATTTAATCAGGTAATTTAATTGAGATCAAGATTTCTTTTGCAATACAGACCGGAGTACAGCAGATAAACTTCAGGTAGGAGAATCTGAACAACTTAAGGTCTTTTGGGGATTTGTTCCTGTATTTTAGGGGACCCCCTTCCCCCACCTTTGATATCAAAACTCTGCCCCAGCCTGAATGGAACCCCCACCCCACCAT
>JAPEKM010000025.1:69108249-69118467 GCA_027575975.1 Cathorops multiradiatus
GGATCTGGTGTGGGGTACCAACCAAGATTGCTTCAGTTTTGGAGCTGTTCAGCTGGAGAAAGTTGTGATTCATCCACTCCTTTATCTCCTCCAGGCAGGCAGTGAGTATAGATAGAAAGGATGATGATGATGATGATGATGATGATGCAGAAGAATGTGTATCTGTTTTTATATAAAGTTGTGTGTCATCAGTGTAGCAATGAAATGAAATTCCATAGTGATTAATGACATGACCAAGGGGGAGCATGTATAGAGTGAACAGGATAGGACCAAGGACTGACCCCTGATGGACCCTGCAGGTGAATGTGTGTGTCCAGAATCTTGCATTTCCAAAGGAAATGTACTCTGTTCTGTCAGTGAGATAAGATTTGAACCAGTTAAGGGCCATGCCAGTAAGTCCAATGGTGTGTTGTAACCAGTTGAGGAGTATACCATGGTGAACAGGATCAAATACAGCAGACAAATAGAGAAGAATGAGGAGGGAAGGTGAGCCAGCGTCAGCTGCCACCAGTAGGTCACTTGTAACTCTAACCAGAGCTGTTTTTGTGCTACAGTATGGGCAGAGCGGAACCCAGACTGAAATTTTTCAAAAAGGTTGTTGTACATAAGATGGTCCTGAAGGTGGGCAGCAGCTACTTTTTCCAGTACTTTGGAGAGGAATGGGAGATTAGAAATGGGCCTGTGATTGGCAGAAAATTCTAGATCAAGAGTGGGTTTTTTGAGAAGTGGTCTGATCACAGTGGCTTTTCAAGCAGATGGAATATAGCCAGCCTGAAGGGAGAGGTTTATTACAGTGATAATCAAGGGACTTATGACAGATATTTGCTTTCACTTGGGCTGTAGGAAAGGGGTCAAAGGCACAGGTGGAAGGTTTCATTCTCCTGATGATATCTTCAACCTCTTGCTGTAAAATCTCTGGGAAGCAGTTACCTGGGAGATCTCAACCTGTGAGTCAGCAGTTGAGACAAATAAGGTGGAAGAACCAGAAATGACAGAACAAATTGATTCAATTTTTGTTTTGAAGAAGGCAATAAAGTTATTATAGTGCTCTTCTGTCGTTTCTGTAAGTGAAGGGGTTTGTCATTTAAGAAGATGATTGACAGTGGAAAATAGCTGCTTGGAATTTCCAGGACTATTTTTGATGATATTTGAGTAGAACTGTGACCGTGCCTCTCTAAGAGACTTTGAGTAGGCCTTTTGGTGCTCCTGATACACTAGCTTGTGAACTGTAAGCCACGATGCTTTATAACACTGCTTGAGAGCATGCCCATTTGCCTTCATTTTCTGTAGCTCACTGGTGAACCAGGGGGCAGAGCTGGGGGAAGGTGATGGTTCTGGTTTTAACAGGAGCATGGAGATCCAGAATGCTGCTCAAGGTTTTATTGTAGAAATCCACTGCATTATTGGCTGATAAAAAGTCTGTATGAAGAACATGCTGGAGATCAACTGTCATAATTTCTGGGTTAATATTATTCAATTTTCTAAAGCAGATTTTGCATTTGGGCTTGATAATGAGAGATAAAAATGGCAACTCCATGGAGACGGCCTTGAGGTTGGACACACTGAGATCATACACATGTAGAGTGATGAGAGGGGCAGAATCAGTGATGACCAGATCGAGAGTATACCCCTTGGTGTATGTGGGGACATCGACAAGTTGTCTGAGGTTAAAACAATCCAATAATTGGAGGAATTCAGCTGCAAAATGGCAGAAGGGGGTATTGACATGAATGTTCATATCTCCAAGTATTATAATATTGGCAGAGGTTATACAGAATGTTACAAGAAGGTTGCTCATCTCAGAGATGAAATATTGGTTTGGTTTGGGTGGCCAGCAAATGAGAGGTACTGTCATGAAGAAAGGAGGCTTAAATTTAAATGTCAGGCATTCAAAAGAAGATAGCTCTGGAAGGGGCAGAGGAGACAAATCCAGTAGTGTTCAGTAAGGCTTGTGCCACCTCTCTTGCTCTCCCTCAGCCTTATGATTGTGCTATAGAACTGTTACAGGGGACCACACCTCCCAAGGGACGTATCTATTCTCTCTCCCCTTTGGAGACAGAGCCTATGGACAAATAAATCTCCAAGTCTCTAGTGGCTGACATCATTCATCAGTCGGTGCATTCAGCAGGTGCAGGGTCTTTTTTGTGGAAAAGAAAGGTAAGTCTCTTTGACCCTGTATTGACTATTGGTGATTAAATTAAATCATGGTCAAAAATCAGTACCCCTGACCACGAATGTCCATGGCTTTCAAATTGCTACAGGGGGCTCAGTTTTTCTCAAAATTGGACCTCCGCAGTGCCTACCACATGGTGCAGATAAGAGAAAGGGATGAATGGAAGATCATGTTTAATTTGCCAATGGGTCACTATGAATATGTAGTTTTTCTGTTTGGGCTTATTAACACCCCTTCTCTCTTCCAAACTCTGATCACTTATTGTCCTATGAGATTTCCTGAACCAGTTCACATTCGTATATCTCAGTGATATCTTGAAATTTTCTCCCACGCTCGAGACTCACCAATTCCACATCAGACAGGTCCTGCAATGACTCCTGGAGAATCAACCTTTTTGCCAAGACAGAGAAGTGTTAGTTCTGTAAGCACACTGTTTCTTTTCTGAGCTTTGTGATCTCCCCAGGGGTGGTCCAAATGGATCGAGACAAGTTCAAGGCAGTCTTTAAGTGGCCCGTTCACTCTTCTCATAAGGACTTACAGTGCTTCTTGGGATTTGCTAACTTCTGTCAGAGGTTTATCAGGAACTACAGTTCCATTGCCACTTCTCTGACTGAACTCACTTCATCCAAATGTCTCTTCTCTTGGACTAACAATGTTGAGAGTTCCTTTACTTCACTTAACTGTAGGTTCTCCATGGGACCCGTTCTCATCATTCCTGATCCAGCCACTCAGATTGTCCTCAAAATGGATGCCTCAGACACTGGCATTGGGGCTGTCTTGTCTCAGAGATCAGCTAAAGACCAAAAGGTACACCTCTGCATGTTCTTTTCTCATTACTTGACTCCTGCTAAGCACAACTTTGGCATAGGAGATTGAGAAATGCCAATTAAGCTGGCTCTAGAGGAGTGGAGGCAATGGCTGGAGGGCACTGAGACTCCATTTATCATATGGACAGACTGACTTGCTCACTTTAGGACTGCAGTTGACTTGCTGACTTTAGGACTACAGTTGTCGTGAATGGTTTTGTGCTCGGGTTTCCGCCGGTGGGGGGTTTATAGCATCAACGAAGCTGACTTTATGTTAAAACTGTTAATGTTATACTCATTTTGTCTGTTGTTGCCTGGATGGGGATGGGTTCCCTTTTGAATCTGGTTCCTCTCAAGGTTTCTACCTCATGTTGTCTGGGGGAGTTTTTCCTTGCCACCATTGCCACAGGCGTGCTCATTGGGGATAGATTAGGGATACAATTAGCTCATATTTTAAGTTGTTAAAATTCTGTAAAGCTACTTTACTACAATGTTTATTGTTAAAAGCGTGATACAAATAAACTTGACTTGACAGATCATAAGAACCTTGAATATGTTAAGTCTGCTAAACAGCTTAATGTCCATCAAGCCAGATGGTTATTGTTCTTCTCTCACTTTAGCTTTATGCTCTCGTTTAGACCAGGGTCCAAGAATGCCAAGCCTATTGCTCTCTCCAGGAAATTTTCTCCAGCCTCCCAGCAAGGCACAGTCTATATGTGCCTCTTTGTGTGCATTCTCACATGCTTCAATGGGGACACAGCTCCCTTCTAGCCTGTCACCCAGGGGTTGCTCGGACTTTCTCCATCCTCAGACATTTCTGGTTGCCTACTATGCAGTGGGATGTCAGGACCTTTGTGGCATCCTGTGACATCTGTTTGAGAAACAAGACTAGCAACCAACCTGTGGCTGGACTTCTAAGACCCTTACCAATGGCTCGTGGTCCCTGGTTCCACATCACTGTGGATTTTGTCACCGGTCTCCCCATCTCCAAGGCTAACACCTGCATCCTGACTATCATTGATCATTTCTCCAAAACAGGCCACTTTGTGCTCCTCCCTAAGCTGCCTTCAGCTAGGGAGACAGCAGAAGTGATAATCAACCATGTGTTCAGGGGTCACAGTTTGCCTGCAGACACTGTGTTTGACAGAGGCCCTCAGATCTCAGCACACTTCTGGAAGGAGTTCTGCAGACTTATTGGGGCCACTCCCAGCCTATCCTCTGGTTACCCACAGACCAATGGCCAGACTGAGTGCGCACATCAGAAATTAGAGGTCACCTTATGGTGCCTGACTTCTGGTGATGCTTCCTTTTGGAGACAGGCTCTTCCTTGGGTAGAATACACACCCATCACAGCCTTCCCTCATAGTTTTTACTATCAAGGCTCACCAAGATACATCTTAGTCCTCTTCTTTGTGATTACCTAAGTGGCTTATTGGGTCCTAGTCTGTACCTGTGACCTTTGGGCCATGACACTTTGTGTGTGTGTGTGTGTGTGTGTGTGTGTGTGTGTGTGTGTGTGAGACCTTCTCCTCAAAGCGGTCCAGCTCAGCATCAGTGATCATCCAGGGATTCTCCTTCCTCAGAGCTTCAACCTGAGTTGAATCCTTAGAGCGCTCATACAGCCGGAATGGTGCAATCATGTCCTCAAACATCTTCCAGCTAAACACACACACACACACACACACACACACACACACACACACACACACACACAAGCTGTTTATTCACATAAACACCAGAACATCATGACCTATGTTATTCTAGAAAGGTCCCAGGAAAGCAAAACAACGTGCACGCGTGTACACACACACACACACACACACACACACACACACACACACACACACACACACACTAAGTTTTAGGTGATGTACTTTTCTGAAGTGGGTTTGATGTGGAGGTCTGTGATGACGGTGATGTCCATGCATTTGATCCTGAATTTTTTCAGCAGAGACTGCATTCTGAAACACACACACACACACACACACACACACACACACACACACACGATGCTATACAATGTACAACATGAATAATTTCCTTTCATTCATCTTCAATAAACACTTAACTAAACACAATAAACACAGAGTGTCTCTTTGTGTGTGTGTGTGTGTGTGTGTTCATACTCTTCCTTGTCCTGCTCCACACGCTCCGGTTGTCCTGCGATGAAGATACGCAGTTTACAGTCTTTCCACTTCTTTCTTGTGGTCAGTATGTAGGGCAGTAACAGAGTCAGACCTGCATCCAGGATTCACACAAACCCACACCACAGAGCTGCTGAGTTCTTGACAGTCAGAAAGTGTTGATTAATTTTCTATAACACAAGTTTATATTAACATGCTAGTTCTAGCATGTTAGCTTTTCAATAGTAACAGTTCATTCACAGACACTCTGAGTGGATGCGACACTGCTAAACAGATTAACTGGTCAATTAACGGTTGCCATGTTTGTTCAGTCACCCAGTCATCACAGAGTACAGATCCTGAGAAACAGTTATTTGAATTTAATTCTTCCCTTATGGGTGACCTTACTTACTTACTTAATTACTTACTGGAGGAGTAGTACCTTTCTGGCCAGCCGTTTGACAACTTGGCGTCCCACACTGGTCTCCCCAGATCCAGCAGCATGTGATGCATAAAATATGGCCAGCTCATCATCAGCAGGTGGCCGACAACATCCAGCCCCTCACATGCCAAAGACCATATGCAGTGGCTCCACGCACCGCCCCTGGTCTTGCAGAACGCGGCGGATCTAGGGGAGACAACCCCGACAAAAATCCCACCATATTGGTGGTAATTGCTGCAGTGACTGGACCCCCGGTCGTCAGGGTTCTTTCCCTGCCACTGGACTCAGACCATTCCCTGCACAAGCACTGTGTGTTTACTGCTGTACACAAGTACTCCCACGTTAAAATATTTCATGCACAAGACATCCATCAAAGAATCTCTTGTTAACCCAAACAAGTCCTTCGGCGATCGGTGAGAGGCAATGGGGACAGGATTAGTGAGATCTGGAAGTCCCTAGTTTCAAACCGCCATGATAGGCGGCAGAGTTCTGATTCAGTTGTCCCACTCTTGGATAGGAACAGAAGAGTGTCTCAGCAGCATTCTCTATGACTGAGCAGCCCTTTTTAGGATCCACTCTGCTCACCCCATAACGGGGAGAGGGCTAGAAAAGGTGCCCCAAAAATAGTCTGTTCCACATACCCCTGGCTGGAATACTGCATCCAGCAGGATCACCACCCTAGCAGTCAAAAAAACTTACAAACTACACTTTGCAACTTGGAATGTACATATGCTTCTGGAGAACCCTGGACACACTGATCATCCTGAAAGAAGAACCGCCTTAGTGTCCCGCAAATTGAAGCGTTTTCAGGTCAGCATTGCTGCTCTTCAAGAAACCTGAAGAGCTGGAGCCAGACAGTTGAAAGAACATGGGGGTGGATACACCTTCTACTGGCAAGGCAGACCAGAAGGCCAGCCACGAACACATGGTGTTGGTTTTGCAATTAGAAGCGAATTGACCAAGCATCTTCCTGCTCTTCCTCATGGTGTAAATGAGTGTATCATGAAGATGCGCCTCTCTCTTGACAGAAATCAGTATGCCACTGTTATATGTGCATATGCACGAACCCTTGACACTGAAGAGGAAATGAAGGAAGCCTTCTACTCAACACTTGATACCATCTTGACAAGCATTCATAAAGATGATAAGATTATCATTCTTGGCGACTTCAACGCAAGGGTTGGAAGAGAACATGAACTTTGGAAAGGAATAATTGGTAAGGAAGGAGTGGGGGAAAAGCAACTCTAATGGAGTTCTTTTGCTCATCTTGTGTGCAGAACACCAGCTTACCATCACCAACACAATTTTCCGCCAGAGGGACAAACTCAAAACCACTTGGCAACACCGAAGATCAAAGCACTGGCACTTGATTGATTATGTCATGGTTCAAACTCATGACTTGAAAAATGTCTAAATAACTAAAGCAATCACTAGTGCAGACGACTGCTGGACAGACCACCAGCTCATCCGCTCCATCATTGCTTTAAAGCTTCATCATAAGAAGTGACATATAGCAAAACAACCGAGAAGGAGGTTGGATGTTGAGAGACTGAAAGATCCTGAGATGTATGAACAACTGCAGCTTGCTCTCCACCAGGCTCTCTCATCCATTCATGGCAGTAATGTTGAGAAGTACTGGGAAGATCTGAAAGCAGCCATTCTGTCAAGTAGTGAAGGCTCAATCGACTATGGCACTAGGAAACACCAGGACTGGTTTGATGAAAATGATCATGCGATTGGAAAACATATATCTGGAAAGAGGAAGGCTTTCTGTGCCTGGCAAAGTGACCCAACTAACAAAGCTAAAAGGACTGCCTACCACAATATACGGGCCGAAGTTCAAGGGCAGATACATCATATAAAAGACCAGTGGTGGGCAGTCAAAGTGGAGCAGTGTCAAAATCTTGTAGACAGAGGAGATAGCCATGGCTTTTTAGTGCCACCAGAACTATATTTGGATCCAGCATACATGGTGAGACACCAATAAAAGACAAACATGGTAATCTCCTGAAAGATACAGAAAGCATCAATCAGTGCTGGAAAGAATATTTACAAGGTCTTTTAAACTGCAACTTTTCTGTAGACGAGTCTGTTTTTGATGAGAGCCCACAATTATCAGTCAATGCTGAGCTGGGAGCCGAACCGAGTCTTAGCGAAATAAAATCCTCAATTAATCAAATGAAAAATGGAAAGGCTCTGGGTGTTGATGGAATACCAGCAGAGATATTTAAGCAGGGATGCGATGAATTGGCCAGATGTCTTCACCAACTCATTCTTATCTGGCAGACGGAGGAGATCACATTGGACCTACAGGATGCAGACATAGGATCTTCAAGAAAGGGGATAAATCTGACTGTGGAAACTATTGTGGCATCTCCCTTCTTGCTACTGCTGGCAAGATCATTGCTTGAATCCTCGCTAATCATTTATATCCACATGCTGAGGGCTTTCACCAGAGTCTCAGTGTAGCTTCCGAGCTAACAGAGGAATGATCGACATGAGCTTCACTGCCTGGCAGTTACAAGAGAAGTGTTGAGAGCAGCACCAGCCACTTTACATGGCCTTTATAGATCTAACAAAGGCATCTGACTCAGTCAATCGAGAAGCTCTGTGGTGAATCCTGGCTAAATAGAGATGCCCTGAAAAGTTTATCTCCATTCTGAGGCTCCTTCATGATGGCATGTCTGCCAGAGTCCTTGGCAGCCCAGGTAACAACGAGAACTTCGAGGTGCAGACTGGCATAAAGCAAAGTTACGTGATTGTACCTACCCTCGTTTCCATCTTCATATCTGCCATTTTCCATCTGATACAAGACAGACTACCTGATGGTATAGAGGTTGTCTGTAGAATGGATGGAGGGCTATTCAATCTCCGAAGGTCGAAGGCAAGAACTAAGACTGCTACCACTTCTCTGATCAAGTTTCACTATGCTGATGATAACTGTGTTTGCGCCATCTCAGAAAGTCAACTCCAGGCCATTTTAGATGCCTTTGCGTATGCATACCAGAGGCTCAGCCTCTCCATAAACATCAAGAAAACGGAAGTCCTCTACCAACCAGTTCCTGATCAGCACCTTATCGCTCCTTCTCTTAGGAGTAGTGGGTCTGCGCTCAATAATGTCCAGAGCTTCCCCTACCGAGGCAGTTCTCTTTCTACTAAAGCTGACATCGATGCAGAGATTCTACATCGTCTGAAGGCTGCAAGCTGTGCCTTTGACAGGCTGCGTGAGAGAGTGTTTGAAGAGAGAGGATAAGGACTGATACCAAAATCATGGTCTACAAGGCTGTCGTGCTACCTTCCCTCCTATACTGTTCAGAATCTTGGACCACTTACAGACGTCATCTTAAAAGCCTGGAAAAGCACCATCAGTGGTGTCTCCGCTGTTTTCTGGGTGTGAATTGGCAGGACTGACGGACAAATAACAGCATTCTGGAAGAAACAAACTGCACAAGCATTGAAGCCATGGTGATTGAAAATCAACTGCGTTGGACAGGACATGTCATTAGGCTGGAAGATTCCTGCCTTCCAAAGCAAATCTTCTATGGGGAACTGGGCTCAGGCACTAGATCCCAAGGGGGACAGAGGAAACATTTCAAGGACAATCTGAAAGCCTCTCTTAAAGCTTGCAATATCAGTTTGTTGGGCTGGGAAGATCTGGCTCGCGACAGAGCTAGATGGCGAAATGCAGTCTGGGAGGGTGTGACGCTATTTGAGCATGAGTATCATTGCAAGACAGAGGAAAAACACCAGCGGTGAAAGGCACATGATAGGGCTCCCCTCGTGGAAGCATCAACTTCCACCTATACCTGCACCGTGTGTGGCAAAATCTGCGCCTCCCAAATTTGGCTTGTTAGCCACCAACGGGTGCACAAGTGCTAAACTTTGTTTTTGGAGAATCTTACTCAACTCAAGGGATACCAAGAGAGAGAATTACTTACTGCTCATCATGCCAGGTGGCACATAGGGCAGCAACAAAGTTCCTCCACTGCTGGTGGTTTTCTGCCATCTTCCTTATTTTATTCCAGTTCTTGCCCATGGTTCTCCTCTCGGCTTCCACTATATGCCACCATGTGTTCTTGGGTCTTCCTCTATTTATCTTCCCATCAGGTGTCCAGTGTAGTGCAATCTTCATGGTAGACTCTTTCTCTTGCCTGATGACATGACCAAGCTATCTGCACCATAACCTCTCATAACTATTATACCTATGCTGTCCAGTTTACATTGCTGGAGGAGATGTCTGTTGGAGATGGTGTGTGGCCAGAAGGTCCACAGACTCCTTGGAAGGCTGTTGGTGTGAAACAAAGACTTCATCAGATCCCACTCTGTCATTTGCCAGCACTCAGTACCATACAAAAGAGTTGGTAAGATACAGCTCTTGTAGTATTTCAGTTTGGTGTGGTTGCTGTACTGTGATGAGCGCCACACATTTTCAGGGGTTCCCAAAGCATGCCTTGCTTTATTGAGGTGATTTTGTATGTCATGAGGGGCGGCACGGTGGTGTAGTGGTTAGCGTTGTTGCCTCACAGCAAGAAGGTCTTGGGTTTGAGCCTAGCAGCCGACGAAGTCCTTTCTGTGTGGAGTTTCCATGCTGTCTGCATGGGTTTCCTCCAGGTGCTCCGGTTTCCCCCATAGTCCAAAGACATGCAGGTTAGGTTAACTGGTGACTCTAAATTG
>JAPEKM010000025.1:69517922-69527988 GCA_027575975.1 Cathorops multiradiatus
AAGTTTGGGCTTCCATGCTTAGACTGCTGCCTCCGCGACCCGGCCCCGGATAAGCGGATGATGATGGATGGATGGATATTATTATTATTATTATTATTATTATTATTATTATTATTACTACAACACCTATGCCTAAGCCAATGTCCAGCTAGGAAAAGGTGACGGGCAGGCTACCATACATAGGATGGATGGGGGTCCCTCAACTCCTCGGAAAGACATCCCAATGACCACCTGCCTAGATCAGTCCCTGCTTGGGTCAGCCCACTGACCTTACATTTGACTGCCCCTCCGGCATGGGGTGTGAATGATTTGCATCTCTTAGGAGTCTATGCTGCACCATTTGCCATTGGGGGACATAAGTATGGAAGATGGCAGCCTACTTACCCACAGCCTTAGGCCAGCAACCTTTGGCTGTGGAACTTCATACCCGCTACAGACCTGAGACAATGCACAACATTTACTATGCATCGTACGTCTGGGTAGTACCCACACATTAATGATGGGCTGAGGACAAAGCCACAAGGAACCCATGACCCTGATGTGCCCAAACATGTCCACAACAACTACATGAGGCAGATCAAATTTGCCTCGTGGAACGTCAAGACTTTGACATCCAAGTGCCAAGCCCCTGAGTGCAAGTCAGCTCTTGTATCAGCTGAGCTGGAACATCTAGACAGATATTGCCTGCCTGAGTGAATGCTGCATTCCTGAAGAGAGAGAATTTATCAAGGGAAATTGCATCTTCCTGTACTCTGGCAGAGCTAGTGACCAACCAAAACAAGAAAGCATTGCAATCGTACTCAAATCCAACCTTCAAAAATTGACTCTTGTTAAAGTCTCACAGATCCTTATGCTTGCCATTTTTTCATGCTTCCAACACATCAACTTCAATAATTAACTGTTCATTTGCTGCCTAATATATCCCACTCCTTGACAGGTGCCATTGTAATGAGATAATCAAATGTGATTCATGTCACCTGTCATTGGTTTTAATGTTATGGGTGATCCATGTATATTAAGTTATAATGACATTTGGGGTTATTTGTTGAGTAATTTTGGGTACCCCTGACCTAAACATATGTTTATGTACAGTACTTGCTCTGGACTCATGATCATGGTGAATGATGAGAATGATGAATGGTGAGGATAGTGATGATGATCCTGATGATCATTATCATGATGATGATAAGATGGTCACTATGACTGCTATATACTTTAACTGCTGTATATTTTAATTATGCACTATTTCATGATGTAATGGTTCCCATTTGGTAGTAAACATTGTGTGCTAGCATTCCTTTCATTGTTTCAGCCTGGGAGCCACCAGGCCATGTTGTGAATATCTCCATATCAATGGGTGAGGCAAATTTAAAAATATTTCATACCTGTTTCATGTCCTCATAGAAAAGGTAAAGAATATTCCTCTTCTCTCTTTCTTTCCAGTAACCTTTAACATGGTCATACCAAGATCCCCAGCCCACTGTGGACATATTAGTGAAGAACAGCAAATATCAGGTACTGGAATAGCAATGTGTGAAAGCATAAAGCAAAGCAGAACTTTCAGATTATTGAACATTTTCAAGTCTCACATTTTCCCTTCATGAACTTCTGGATATATTCTTCCCATGATCCTGGTTCTGGCTGAGTCAGGTTCATTTGGTCAAAGTGGTAGTAGCTGACTAGGTTGTCTTTGGCATTTCGAGCCACATAAATAACCTGAAAAAAGCAAGAGCGGTATTTAGAAAGATGGAGATTTGGGGTAATAATTACAATTTCTTCCCAAACCATTGTGGGATAACTTTGTTGGTTATAAATGTACCAGAAAAACTAATAGGAAACATACACTTCATGGTACCACACTCCTTAGTTTCTAAACCTGACTAATTTCAACAGATTTTAACACATTTTTTCAATAGATTAGCTTGCTAGCATATGATTTTCATATCTAAAGTAGCACAGACAGAAGAGCAGACGCAAGCCTTCACCCTCCTCAGTTCAGACTATCTGGACACCTGTACTGACCTACCACACATTGCTCATTTACTAAATCACCCTACTCCACTAATGTGTGCACAATGTTCCCTTCAAAATAATTTATTTGGGCCTTGTCAGGCCTGTAGAAGAGAGTGTATGAAGGCATCACTTTGCATTAATTCTAGGGTAATTATGTCATACCTATGAAGCAGTGTCTCTTTGCAACATATTAGCAGTGTTCCAGAGATACTCTTTAGAGTAATCTCTTGCATTGGAATCCCAAAAGTGAATTTGACTGACCAGGGCACTACCATATGTCACACATACTTTGCAAACTGTCTGAATAATTAGTGATTTAGTCAATTCATACCAGCATGTAGGAGAACACATGTATGAGAACAGTGAAACAGCAGTGAGGTGTGCAGTTGGAACAACTGAATGGTTCAAGGCGAAGGTGGGAGTTCATCAAGGATCTGCTTTGATTCCTTTCTTGTTTGCAATAGTGATGGAGAGCTTGATGGACGAAGTGTGGCAAGAGTCGCCATGGAACATGATGTTTGCAAATTATATTGTGATATGCGGTGAAAGTAGAAAGGAGGTTGAGCTGGGTTGGGAGAGATGGAGGTATGCATTGGAATGAAGAGGAATGAAGGTGAGCAGTAGCAAAACAGAATACATGTGCGTCAATGAGAATGGGGATGAGACTGTAGTGAAGATGCAAGGAGTAGATGTAAAGAAAGTTGGTGAATTCAAGTACTTGGGGTCAACTGTGCAGGAAAATGGGGTTTGCGATAGTGAGGTGAGAAAGAGAATGCAGTCAGGGTGGAGCAGTTGGAGAAGGATTTCGGGAGTCATTTGTGATAGGAAATTCCCAGCAAAAGTGGACAGTAGCGAGACCAGCTGTGATGTATGGATTGGAGACAGTACCCTTAATGAAGAGACAGGAGGCAAAGTTGAAGGTGGCGGAGTTGAGGATGTTAAGGTTTGCGACCGGAATGACAAGGTTGGACAGGATAAGGAACGAGCTCATCAGAGGGACAGCACATGTGGAGAGCTTGAATTAAGCTAAAAGAGATGAGACTGAGATGGTATGGGCACATCCTGAGAAGAGATGCAGAGCATGTTGGAAGGAGAATGTTGAGGATGGAGCTGCCAGGCACACGAAAATGAGGAAGGCTAAAGAGGAGATACGTGGATGTTTTGAGAGAGGACATGAAAGTGGCAGGTGTGGTAGAGAAGGATGCCGAAGACAGGGAACAATGGAGATGAAAAATCCGCTGTGGCAACCCCTAATCGGGAGCATCCAAAAGAAGAAGAAGATAGTAATTCCTTATATAGGGAGTAGGAAGTAGTGAACGAGTGAGCGATTTCAGACACAGGGTTTGATATCAACTGTATGTTTTACTTCCATCCTACGATGTCTTGCATATGTCTCAACAAATCCTGTTTACAGCCATTGCTTTCACATATGGACTGATATATTACATAGCATATTTCAAACACTCATAACCTACTTTAGCAGTGACAAAATAGCTATCAAAAATGTATTCCTATATTTAATAAAATGAGAAATAGAATTTTGATAAAATATTTGCCTTCAGTTCCTCTTTAATGTAGACTACACACAAAGTTATGTTAAGGTTAATGAAATAGCAAAGCGAGTAAACATGTCCTAGAAACCACATGTTGAAATTTGACTTTGCACTTCGCATCAACACAAGTCACACCCACCATGAAAATGGCTTTTAGTTTATATTGTTATATTTTATTACCAAAAATGTAATCATAATTATTAATTATTTTCCTTCATTGATCAATTTCTTACCTTCACATTTAAAAGATTTCATGAAGTTAACTGGTCAGTTGGCACAAAGATACTAGTTGACATGGCTATTTGGTTTGTGGCCCTTTTAAATAGAGTTTGCAAGACCAAGCATTCTAAAAGAACTTGTAGTCACCTATTTCATCTATGTCACAGAGCATCCATGAACTTCAACAGCATTGCTGTCAGGGCAGCCCGAGTAAATTTTTATACTCATGCCATGTTTGGTCTGAATGCATCATAACACTCTGAGGAAACACTATCTGCCCTCTTCAAAATCCATGACCTCACAGAAGCCCACAATTGCCTAACATTGCTGTGATTGACAGTGTAGAATGAAAGTATACCATCCCTCCAAGTCAGAGAGCAATTTGCTCCTTTGAGTCCCATTTGTGGCAACATTAGAATTCAACCTCTGAGCAAAAGGGTGAGCGATTTACTGTTGCACTACTCAGGAGCCTTTTATTTTTTTTTATTTTTTTTAATTATGTAGAAAAAAAATACACTTGTGACACCATAGGGATGGGCGGCACTGTGGTGTAGTGGTTAGCACTGTCGCCTCACAGCAAGAAGGCCCTGGGTTTGAGCCCAGTGGCCAGCGAGGGCCTTTTTTTGTGAAATTTGCATGTTCTCCCCATGTCTGTGTGGGTTTCCTCCAGGTGCTCCAGTTTCCCCCACAGTCCAAACACGTGCAGGTTAGGTTAATTGGTGGCTTTAAATTGACCATAGGTGTGAATGAGAGTGTGAATGGTTTGCAGGGCTGTCTCTGTGTCAGCCCTGCAATAACCTGGTGACTTGTCTAGGGTGTACCCCACCTCTGCCCATTGTCACTTGGGATAGGCTCCAGCTTGCCTGTGACCCTGTACAACAGGATAAGTGACTACGGATGGATGGATGGATGGATGGATGGATGGATGCCTTAGGGGTGGGCTATATTAGGCAGCAAGAGAACAGTCAGTTCTCAAACTTAATGTGTTGGAAGCAGGAAAAATGGACAAGCATGAAGATCTGAGTGACACTGACAAGGGCCAAATTGTGATGGCTAGGTGACTTGTGTACTGTAGCACAAACTACTGAAAAAGTTAATGCTGACACCTTTCTGTTTTAGCTAGCATTAACTTTTTCTGCAGTTTATGCTACAGTAGCTCTTCTGTGGGATTGGAGTATATGGACTAGCCTTCATGCCCAATGCAAATCAGTGAGACTTAGCTGCCCATGACGCTTTTGCCAGTTCACTGGTTGCCCTTCCTTGGACCACTTTGTTAGGTACTAACCACTGCATACTGGGAACACCCCACAATATGTGTGATTTTGGAGATGATCAGACTCTGTCTTCAAGCCATCACAATTTGGCCCTTGTCACAGTTGCTCAGATTCTTATGCTTGCCCATTTTTCCTGTTTTCAACACATCAACTTCAAGAATTGACTCTTCTTTTGCTGCCTAATATATCCCACCCCTTGACAGGTGCCATTGTAACAACATAATCAATGTAATTTGTGTTACCTGTCAGTGTTTTTAATTTTATGGCTGAGTGGTGTATACAGTTTTCTGGGAAGTGTGCCAAGGACTGCATTGTAGCTGACTGGAATGACCATCAGTGAACAGAAGAGGTGGGCTGAGACACCACTTATCAGCCACCTACAATGCAGTTCTTGGCACACTTCCCAGAAAAAAAAAACTGAATACACATCCACACCAAGACTCAGCTGACTTCACTGACTTACATGATGGCAGAGAGAGCCAATGGACCCGCAGATCACCCTAATCACCCTCTAGGCTGCTAACACTATTCACACCCATCCTCCAGTGACCCTAACACCTACAAGATGACTGAGAAGATCAATGACCCATATGACCTCAACACATTTCCTTAGGGTTGCTTTTGGTCCACTGGAGGATAAATACCAGGAACTCCCCACTAGTCAGACAGAACTGAAGAAGCCTTTCAGATGAGAGGTGAAACATCTTCAAGAATTTCAAGCAAGTCCAATTGCACCTACGGTATAAGTGGGGAAGCCATGGCCTAATGGTTCAAGAAGCAGCTCTGGGACCAAACGGTCACTGGTTTGATTACCTGGACCAGCAGGAATGACTGAAGTGCCCTTGAGCAAGGTACCCAACCCTCAACTGCTCCCCAGGCTGCTCTGGGTATGATGTACATTGCTCTGGATAGGAGCATCTGCTAGATGCCTGTAATGCAATGGAATGTTTTGGACCTGATTATCAGAGAAGGATGATTCTGGATCTTGAACTTCCATTCATGCCATGATGAAATCAAGCTCAATCACCATGTTTGAAAGAGAAATAGGTCTTTGAGATCACTGTGTGGGCCACATGTGTTGTACAGGTTCAATTCCATCAATTTTCAGGTTCAAATCAACACGACTTTCTCCTAGATTAGATACATTAGATTAGATTAGATAGAAATGTATTGATCCCTTTGGGAGGGCTCCCTCAGGGAAATAAGATTCCAGCAGCATCATTACAGATAAAAAGAGAATAGAAAATAGAGACAAAAACTTCTAGATAAATTAAGTTAAATTAAGTATTTACACATACAAATATAAAAAGAATAAGATATGGGGAAGAGAGGAAGGGGGGGAAAGGGGGGAAAGCAGCCAGCAGGAGAGATATCGCACTTTATATTGCACATTGTCCAGTATTGCTTATTGTCAGGCTAGGCTACTGCTCCTTCCCATCCTCTGTCCTCCGCCCCCCCAGAGAGGAGTTGTACAGTCTGATGGCGTGAGGGACGAAGGAGTTTTTGAGTCTGTTCGTCCTGCATTTGGGAAGGAGCATTCTGTCCCTGAACAGGCTCCTCTGGTTGCTGATGATGGTGTGCAGAGGGGGACTGGCATCGTCCATGATGTTCAGTAGTTTGTCCATTGTCCTCTTCTCTGCTGCCATCACCAGACAGTCCAGCCTCATGCCTCAATTTCTCCCTGGAAGAAACGGAGGAGGTGACTGGGTAACGGATATGTGGCAGAAAATGGATGGATAGACCAGAAGAATTGACCAACCATTACATTTTTTTATTTAATAAAGAACAGCATTAAATACTATTTGCCCATTTATAGTTACATTTAATATTATTTAATGTTGGTGAAGTATCTCTTGAAATTAATAACACAAAAAAATAAACAAAACATGCAGCTTGTCATATTACTGAGAAATCAAGCATAGTGTTATTTCAGGCAGGTGACAGTAGTCAGCCTTCCACACCATGAATGTCCAGGAGCTCAAAAAAGGCCCCAAAGTAGCATCAAAATGTTTGTTTTGCATCTAATTTGCTGATAAGAACCCTGACAGGACAAGGATTCTAGCAGGTTGAAGGGTTTTTTTTCCCCAGAACTTATCACACATCTGCCTTAACCTTGAGGTGGCAATCAAAGAACCTAAGGTACTGGATCCACTGCTGATTAGAGAAAGGCCATGATTGGTCCTTTTTCCTTAACATATTTCTCATCAATCCTATAGGCACTGCCATGAAGAAATATTCTGGCAATGTCTCATCGGAGATCTGTCTGCTCCCCAATCAATGGATAGTGTTCAAAGCATTAATAGTCTCTGGTTCTTCATAACTTCTAACAGTTAAGAAATTTAATGACGCTCAGGATTGGCCATAGTGCAGTGTGCTGTAAATACTGCCAGCAGTTGGATGTGCTTTAAAGTTTCCTTAACATGTTAGCTCAGTTTAGCACAGTGTAGCATAGCTTAACATTGTTAGTGTAAATCAATGTAATTTAATAACACACATCCAGGTAAATTACTTGCCTGAGGATTTAATGTCTATTACTCTTTTGTAAAACTATTTTGGAGTTTAGAGATTATTAATACTTTGAACACCATCCACTGAATGGAGAGCAGATATTGTGCTTTGTGCACTGTGCTAAACTGAGCTAGCATGTTAAGGAAACAGTAAAGCACGTCCATCCACTGGCATTGTTTACAGCACACTGCACCATGGTTAATCCTGAGCATCATTAAATTGCTTAACTGTTAGAAGTTATGAAGAACCAAAGATATATAAAATCAGACTATATGTACCATTTACTTTGAGTCAGTTGGGGTGATAAATTGCATTTCACCACAAGGCTTACTTTAGATGCAAAAGTAGTCCAGAAAGAAATCATGGTGTATTGTGATGATGAATTCATCATTAACATTAGTCACAAGGTTGCTCTTCAACCTCTTTCATGAACAAATTGCTGAGGTTGCTAACATGGTCAAGTAAAGTCAGGTTTATTTCTATGGTGCTTGTGGTCATGTGCCATTGTGAATTTCACAATTCATGCAATACTTAATCCTGGCTATGATTAAAAAAAAAAAGTAAATCAGTGATTGTTTTCCCAATTTAATTTCAGCAATTCAGACTCCTATGCTAGATGCTGCCCCAAAACATCTACCCCCCACCCCACAGCTCACAGTGCTATACTAGATGATAATCTGCAATGCTCAATGTATACAGCCTCTCACTACATGAAAGCAGGTTTGGCAAAAGCTACATTAAAACAAAACAAAACCTATTATTCAGCCTGGTCTTCCTCTTCCCAGTGGACCCCACCATAGAATGTACAGTCCACCATTATGAGACATGGAAATTACAGCCCACATACAGCACTGGTCTCAGGAATCAGGGATGCCTGGACCCTTCATCTCAGAGTCTACTTGGGAATACTTCAATCGGTATTATTCTCAAAAGCATCAAAGAGAAAATCCCACTCTCTCATTCCCCATTCAAACTGCATTACATTTCTGCTGGTCTATCTAGAAGCTGTGCCTCTTAATTTGTCCACGCAGCAGCAGGACCTCCACTCACTCTCTAGTCAAGATGCAGTGCACCTCGGCTGGTTTATCTAGATGCAGCACCTCCCCATACAACAAATACAACAAAGAGAAACAAAAAGAAAATTAAATTGCTGAAAAACTCAGGTTTATTGATGGTGGAGTGGCTGCTGCTTTACGTCCCAGGGCTCCCTCATGTCTATGTTACCTTCTGGCTCTCCCTTTTAGTAATGCTGTCATAGTTAGTCTTGCTGGAGTCCCTGACTCCACTTAGCACACAATGTACACTGTTCTTAACTATTAGATAACAGTGAGCATACCTAACAATCTCTCTCTCTCTCTCTCTCTCTCTCTTTCAGTGTTCCCAGTGACACATAGATATACCAGTGCTGCTACCCCTTCTGCTCCTCAGACCTGCCTGATCCATCCTGATGCCCTACCTCTGGATGAGGTTCTCTTCGCTTTGCTCCTGTGGAGGATGGCCCCATATGGACAGTCGAAAACTACTCTTAAAACTTGGCTTTTGACAATGAGTACAAACCCATTTGTACTTTGGACTACAATCTCCATGATAACTTTAGGACTGCAGTTGTCATGAACAGTTTTACACTCAAGTCTCCATCAACGGCCAGTTGATAACGTCAACAAAACAGACTTCATGTTAAACTATAATTAATTTCCAGGTTACACAGTTGCACTGTTTGACCATGTAGGACACAGTTACAAAAATGAGTTATTTATAGTCTTGTTATCTGCTTTCACCCAAATGAGGATAGGTTCCCCTTTGAGTCCAGCTCCTCTCAAGGTTTCTTCCTCGTATCATCTCACGGATTGTTTTGAATGTCCTGGGGGAGTGCTGCTTTAATGATGATTCCAAGCCTGATTGGTCCATTGGTTGCTTTTCTGCTTTGGGCTGCAGTTTGTTTCTCATTTTTGCTCAGTTCAGTGTGTTTGCTGATTTTTGCCTATTTTGATGATGATGATGATGATGATGATGATGTTACTGAATTTGCCCTTGAGATAATTTGTGGTATGTTCTTAAATAACACTCTATGTTTACAGCCAACACAAACCAAATCTCTGACATATGTCAGAAAATGTTTCCCTTTTAATGAGCTGAGTCCTTTTATATATCAGTGGATCCTTTATTCAATGTTTTTCTGAGAGTGTATTGAACAGAACATGAAGGATCTTTAAAAATATACAAATAAAATAATTGTTTAAATCAGATGTCATTGTGTCTGATTTAAAAACTACCAGGATGTTCAGTTGAGAACAGGTGAGAAGGAGAACACCGTTCAGGATAAAACATCAACATTTAATCATCTAACATACGTCAAGAGTCAGAGACAACATTACATAGCTGTGAATAATTAATGACCGTGACAATGAGGAAAGAGAGCAGGAAACACTGAACATGTAAAGAATGTGAACAGCAAAGTGGGACAAAATACAATTCCTATAAATACCCGAGTTATAGTGC
>JAPEKM010000026.1:6988001-6999158 GCA_027575975.1 Cathorops multiradiatus
AAAGTTAAAGTTGTTCAAAACACTTTACATTCTGACTTCGTTCTTTCATATATACTTAAATCAATATTCATTAAGATCAAGTTCATCATTCCTGCTGCTCCTGATCAGCCTGAGTGCAGAAACTGGAACTAAAACATAAAAAGAAATTAAAGAAAATTTTTCTGTGTGTTTATTTGATTCTAACTATATTTAATATAGAAATTAATCACGATTAATCGCGAGTTATCTATGGAAAAAATGCGATTAATCACGATTTTAAAAAATAATTGCTTGACAGCCCTAATAATAATACATACGTAGATATCTAATATACATTATCTACATGTGGGGGAAGCTGGAGCCAAGTCCAGCTGAATTTGGGTGAGAGATGGGGTTACACCCTGGGCAGGTTGCCAATCTATCACAGGGCAAACAGACAGATAATCATTCACACTTGTGGGCAAGTTCGAGTATCTAGCTGACCTAATCCACATGTCTTTGGACTGTGGGAGGAAACCTGAGCACCCAGAGGAAACCCATGCAGGAAGAGGGTTTTAGAACATGCAAACACTGCACAGAAAGACCCCAGTCATCTGCAAGGTTCAAACCCAGAACCTTCCAGCTCGGAAACAGCAATAACTAACCACATTACCCACATACAATGCCCTGCAAAAGTATCCATCCCCCTTGGTGCTTGTCTTGTTTTGTCACAATACAAGCTGGAATTAAAATAGATTTTTAGAGGGTTGGCACCATTTGACTTGCACAGCATGCCTACCACTTTAAAAAGTGAAAACTGTTGTATTGTGACAAATAATTAAGATGAAAAAAACAAATCTGGAGTGTGCTGTAAGTGAAATAGGCTAACCAAATCAGTCTCAAATTCGTGTCTAATAGTTTATAGCTAAACTATTAAAGTCAATGGAATAACTTAGTGGTGATGCTGCTATAGTTTAGTGAATATTGTAGCTCTAATAATATGTTTACTCTAGATCTATAAACACACTCCTAACCAAATAGGCAAAGGCAATTAGAATACTTGTTAGCAGAGGTTGGCACTCAGTGAATGTTGTAGCAAAAGACAGAACACTGTTTACTCCAAAAGGTACCATTTATTGAAAGCTGACACAAATTAGCAAACTAGATACATGATCAGATATAGCAACAATAGCCGCCAAGGAATAATTCAGTACAAGTGGTGATACAGTGTATACAGGTTATCAGTCGTGTATAGAGCAATAGTCAGTAGTAAGTGGAATAATAACCAGTAGTAAACAGAGTAAGAAATCAGCAGTGAATATGATAACCAAGGCACTAATTGTGATCAGAAGTAATAGGCTATATGCAAGTTCACACTGTAGGGGTGAGTGAATGTTAAAATGCGAGAGGGAAATCACGTGTTCTATATAAATGAGTGAGTGTGAGAGAGAGCGTGCATGTGCTCAGCTGTGCACTAATGAGATGAGGAGCTAGGGAGTGAGGCTGTGTGCACGCACGGGCAAGATAGGTGTGGTATGTAAATAATGCGCAAGCCTTTGTGCAAGGCCTCAAACCCAAACTCCTACTCAACCTTAGCTACTCCTGAAACCCCAATGTTGAGGGGTGTAGTGCAACAGAGGGAGTTTAAGAAGAAAAAAAAAGAGCGTACGCACAATCTAAATACAGATAAACAAAGCAAACATGTGGTCCAAGACTGACTTTCATGTGAATCAAAATGCATACATTTAAACCATGAATTAAAAAAAAAAAACAACTTCACATTAACTAGCCACAACTAAGACCAACAGTTGCCCAGATGCCAGCTTTACTTGAGATCGCTCTTGCTTGGCGACTGAAAGTGCACCGTTTTATTTGAAGACGGTGCAGAGTGCAGGTCCAGGGAGAAAACAGTTATGTTCCTTTTACTTTCACAGCTTGTCAGCTGAAGATCTTTGGTGTCCCATTGGTCGTCCAATCTAGAAGTGATCTTGGTTGTAGTTCATCGACATTGCGAAAGGGAAAAGGGATCCGGTCACCTTTTCTCTTTACAATACTGCGTGTGCTGCAGTAACTAACCGGATCAGTTATTATTGTAACTATGCGAAGATCAAATACATTGAATTTTGGCTAAGGTCCGGTATCAATAGCTTGTTCTTTGTCCTTCTGTAGCACAGATACAATGACGACTCTTTCATGTGTGGAGATAAGTGCCAGAAAGGAGGAATTTCGATTCCGCCGTGGGTTTAAAGCACAGTTGTGATGTCACTGTATTTGGCATCTGGTATCATCTCTGTATCCAATAGCATTACAGGGAGTCAAAAGAATGGGCAGAGATAGAACATGGCATTGAGTACAGGGATTTTGGGGTTCAGTGCTGTACAGTATAGTGGAAGGGAGAAGATGGTTCACAAAGTGAAGCAGGCAATTGGTTACTATGGCTACAGCATGGCAGCCCCCCCTATAGTGCATAGGTATTCACTCCCTTTAGTATGGAAACACCTAAATAAGAGCTGGTCCAACCATTCATGTCATAAGTCACAGAATTGGTCAAGATCCACCTGTGTGCAAACAAAGTGCCACATGATCCATCACGTGTCTGTATAAAATCAACCCGTTCTGAAAGGACCCTAACTCTGCAACACTACTAAGCAAGCAACATGAGAACCAAGGAGCACTCCAAACAGGTCAGAGACAAAGTTTGGAAGTATGGATCAGGGTTGGGTTATAAATATTACAGTGCCTGAAAGTTTATGAACCCTTTAGAAATGATATATTTCTGCATCAATGACCTAAAACATCAGATTTCACACAAGTCCTCAAAGTAGATAAAGAGAACCCAGTTAAACAAATGAGAAACTATACTTGGTCATTTATTTATTGAGGAAAATGATCCATTACATATCTGAGAATGGCAAAAGTATGTGAACATTTGCTTTCTGTATCTGGAGTGACCCCCTTGTGCAGCAATGACCACAACTAAATGTTTCCAGTAACTGCTGATCAATCCTGCACACCAGCTTGGAGGAATTTTAGACCATTCCTCCACACAGAACAGCCTCAACTCCGGGATGTTGGTGGGTTTCCTCACATCAACTACTCATTTCAGGTCTTTCCACAACATTGACTGGATGAAGGTCAGGACTTTGACTTAGCCATTCCAAAACATTTAACGTTATTCTTCTTTAACCATTCTTTGGTAGAATTTGTGCTTAGGGTCGTTGTCTCGCTGCATGACCCATCTTTGAGATTCAGTTCATGGACAGATATCCTGGCATTTTCCTTTAGAATTCGCTGGTATAATTCAGAATTCCATCAATGATGGCAAGCCGTCCTGGGCCAGCTGCAGTAAAAACAGGCCCAAACCATGATACTACCACCACCACCACCATGTTTCACAGATGGGATAAGGTTCTATGCTGAAATGCAGTTTTTTCCTTTCTCCAACCAATGCTTCTCATTTAAACCCAAAAGTTCTATTTCGGTCTCATCTATCCACAAAACATTTTTCCAGTAGCCTTCTGGCTTGTCCACATGATCTTTAGCAAACTACAAATGAGCAGCAATGTTATTTTTGGAGAGCAGTGCCTTTCTCCTTACAACCATGCCATGCACACCACTGTTGTTCAGTGTTCATCTAACATTGGCTAATGTGAGAGAGGCCTTCAGTTGCTTAGAAGTTACCCTGGGGTCCTTTACATGGGTGCAAGCATAACATTTTCAAAAACCTGAAAAATCTGATAAAGTCAGATGTGAATGGTGCAGTCATGCAGGGGGGGGGGGCCCTTAGGGCTCGAAAGAAAAAAGTTAAAATGGTTGCCTCTCATGCAAACATATTATTAGTTATATGATTTGCATATTCACATCAAATGTTTAATATATCAATTCATCTGAAATAATATTTCAAGTACAAGCCTTGATATTTCAAAACATCAAGCAACTACTAATTTAAATGTTGAAACTATTTTTACTATGCTTTTGCTGTGATATCTTTTTTTACAATATATACACTGCTTGAGTTAAAATAAGGGGCCACGTGTCTTGACATCCTCAGAAACTCTGGGATTTTAGCAAACAAGATTCAGCTTTTTCCATATACAAAAATATCTACATTTGATTATCCATTACTGACTCCAAATGGGTTTAACCTAACAACCACATTAGAAAAGATGATTAAAAAAAAGCTGACAAAATTATTTCAAGACCTACCTTACTTTTATTTAATAACTGAAAGGAAATCAAATGTAAAAAACAAAAAGAAGTTTAAAAGCAGATACTCGATGAATAATTTTAATTCTAGTAGAAAGCACATTGCATTTGCATATCACACAATATCATGACAATTTAAATCACCAATAAATGTTTTGAATTCATTTATTACTACATAGCACAAAAATCAGAGAAGTGCATGGCTAATATTTTAAAATTGTTGTATTGAGCCTTCCAATAAAAACTTAATTTTGACATTTTGATCAGCAACCAGAGGCAAATCAGATGGATCTTTCGCAAGGGAGGGAAGCGAAATAAGGCTTATTATAAAAGCTGAAGTTTCATTGGATGGCAGTTAACAGTGAGACAATCAAAAGCACCATTCTAACTTGCACCAAAAGAAACGGTGACTCATGGGAATAACTGTGCTGGTTTGGTCGAACAACATGCTACGTGTGTGAAACATGATACCACACATGTATAACACCATGAAACAGACTAGTCAGGACCACTCGTCAGTGAGTAGCGTATAAATTGAATGAGGTTTGTGGCAAAGATGACATGAAAAGATTTGTCTTGTGCAGAGACTGTACCGCGGTAACCCAGTAATACACAGAGTGAGACCATGAGAGGGCCACCCCCTGGAAAATCTCAATGGATTTACACGATTTGGAAAAATGACTTTCAGAACTGAAAAAACTGGAGCTTCCGGCACATGCCAGAGAACTTGCACCCATGCCGTTGTGACTTCAGCAACTATTACATGCCTTGCTCTTGGAGTGATCATCGTTGGTCAATGTGGCAGCAGGGGCGTGGTCAAGCATCAGTCTGTGACCGGAGGGCAGAGTCAAGGAAGGTAAGTGGCAGAATCACTGCGCCTGATGTCAATTAACTGGTGTTTGTGTGTCTTCCCAGTGACCATGCCCTATATAAGGAGAGAGAAGAGAGAGAGAGAGAGAGAGAGAGAGAGAGAGAGAGAGAGAGAGAGAGAGAGAGCGCGCACGCAGAGGAAGGGAGCCCTCTCCCCAACCAGACAAATGTGTGCGTGTCTGTGGTACTGGGAGATTGTGAAAGCTCAAAATAGAGTTTTGAAAATTCAGTTTTGGCCTGCCGTACTTCTATGCTCCACCCACCACCTTCAAGTCCTATAGTGGTGCTGAAACCTGGGACCAGAGCACAGAGAACAGCCCCATGGAGTCCTCCCCCTTCATGGACCTGATCCACACCCTCGCCATAGTCCAACAGAGCCAGCACCAGGCACTGATCACCCTCCGAAAGGAGCGAGTCGCAAAGGTTCGAGGCCCTGATGCTGGCACAACAGGAAGATTGTCAGGCATTCTGGCACCTGCTCATGTCTGTGGGGTCCACCACCTCCACAGGCCCTCCCCACCTCACCCTAATGAAGATGGGCCTGCACGACGACCCCAAGGCCTTCCTAGAGCTCTTCAAGCAAACAGCAGAAGCCTGGGGCCAGCTGATGGAACAGCGGGTGGTGAGCCTCCTCCTACTGCTAACAGGCAAGGCACAGCTGGCTGCGCTACAGCTCCCTGCCGCCAGCCAGTCGGTCTACGCGGACCTGCACTGGGCTGTCCTCCAGCGTGTGGGGTGCAACCCAGAATGCCAGCACTTCCACGCTCCATGCCTAGAGGAGGTCAGCTGGCTGTTCGCGTTTGGCCAGCAACTCTGGGATGCCTGCCGGCAGTGGCTGAGGGCTGACAACCGCGACGCTGATGGAATCGATCTGGTGGCACTGGAGCAGTTCATCGTCTGGCTTCCCGAAGGGACCGCAGATTTGGTCCAGTGCCATTGCTCAGCGTCACTGGATCAGGTCATGGAGTTGGTGGAGGATCATTTGGTGGCTGTTCCCATGGCAGGATCACAGATCCCCACCCCCCACCCACACACACACACACACACACACACACAGTCTGTCTCATCCTCGCCCCGTTCCCCCCACCGCGGTGGCATGGGCCAGCTCCACCAACAGCCGGCCTGCAGCACCCACAGTGCCCTCCAGTTTCCCGCTTCCATGTCTGCCCCCCCTCAGGTAAGTGAGCCCCAGAGTGCCAGTGAAGGGAGTGAGCCCAGGCCGGTTTCTGGTGCTGCGGGGAGCCAGGGCATCTCCAGTATCAGTGCTTGGCCATGGAGGTGGGCATGGTGGTCCAGATCCCCGATGTCCCAGAAACCGCCCACAATCAGGCTGGAGCGTATCGCATACCAATGAGTGTCCAAGGGGATACGCATCAGGCTTTGGTGGACTGACTAATCAGACCTCAATCCACCAAAGCCTGGTGCAAGATGAGGCATGGGGGGGGGGGCACAACTGAAAGTGTGCGCGCACAGGGGTGTTCACAGCTACCCTTTAGTGTCAGTCCACATTCTATTTCGAGGGGAAAAATTTAGTATAAGGCAGCGGTTAATCCTCACCTTTCCCCACTCGATAAGTTTGGGGACTGATTGGCCCGGATTTTGGGATTTAATGACTCCTTTAGTGAAGAATGGGTCCTGCCATAGTTTAGAAGGGGGGGATCCCAGTTTGGCATTGGCGAGAGCAGCTGTCACAGAGCTGTCTGTGTCATCACCGCATCAGAGTGAGGAGCAGCAGGCTCCTCCTCCATCTCTCAGGGAATCCCTCACGGATTTCCCATTAGAGCAATCGCGAAAGGAGACTCTGCGGCATGCGTTTGACCAAGTGAGAGCAATTGATGATCAAACACTCCAGCCAAATGCCACCCTGTCCTTCCCCTATTTCTCCATTAGGAGGGATAGATTATACTGAGTGATGCAGGACACTCAGACTAAGGAGACAAATCTCACAACTTTTGATTCCAAAGAGCCACCAGGAATTGGTCTTCCAGATGGCTCACTTTAATCCTATGGCTGGACACTTGGGGCAGGATAAGACACTAGCCTGAATAATGGCCCAGTTCTATTGGCTAGGGCCTCGCGGTGATATCTGTAGGTGGTGTACGGCGTGCCGCGAATTAATAAACAGTTAATAAACCAGTTAATAAATTCAGTGGCCATTCCAAAAGTGCTTTTGCACCCTCTACCATTAATCGAGACCCCGTTCAAAAGAATAGGGATGGATCTCGTCAGGCCATTAGATTGATCAACACTAGGGTATTGCTTTATTAGTTCTGGTGGACTATGCAACGCGATACCCGGAAGCAGTACCTCTTCACAATCTCTCAGCACGCAGTATTGCAGAAGCACTCTTCTGCATCATGTCCTAAATCGAAATCCCCAAAGAGATTGACTGATCAAGGCACTACATTTGTGTCATGCACACTGCGCGAACTGTATGGGTTACTGGGAATTAAGCTGATCTGCACCAGCGTTTATCACCCACAAACTGATGGTTTAGTCAAATGGTTCAATCACACCCTCAAGAATATAATTAAGTTTTTACATGAGGATGCACACAATTGGGATAAGTTGCTAGAACCCCTGTTATTTGCAGTGCAAGAAGTCCCACAAGCGTCCACAGGGTTCTCCCCATTCGAATTATATGGGCATACGCCACGCGGCATCCTCCATGTACTGCAGGAAAATTGGGAGGAGGGACCTTCACCGAGCAAAAATTCAATGTTATTAACCTGGTGGCAAAACCACACACACACCTAACCCAGGAGAATTTGCAGCAGGCCCAAGAACAGCAAATCCACCTGTACGACAGGGGTACGCACCTTAGGGAGTTCGCACTGGGAGATAAAGTACTTGTACTGTTGCCCACATCGAGCTCCAAATTGATCGCCAAGTGGCAAGGACCCTTTGAGGTCACACAGCAAGTTGGGGTGAAGTGAACGAACAGGGGTGGGGCACTACAGATTTACCACCTCTACTCAAACTCTGGAATGAGGAGGTTCCTGTGGCGTTGATGTTGTTGGTTCCAGAGATTCAAAAGGGAACATTGACATTGCTTACCTCTCCGGTCCTCTATGGAGACCACCTCTCCCCAACCCAACTCACAGGAGGCTGCCCAGTTGCAGACCAAATTTTCGAACGTGTTCTCACCCCTGCCCGGCCACATGTGCCTCATAGAACACCACATTGAGACGCCCCCGGGGGTGGTAGTGTGCAGCCGCCCTTACAGGCTACCTGAACACAAGAAAAAGGTGGTTCAAGAAGAACTCTAGGCCATGCTCGAAATTGGCATCGAGGAGTCCCACAATGACTGGAGCAGCCGGCTGGTCTTGGTTCCCAAGGCCAATGGGTCGGTCCAGTTCTGTGTGGACTATAGAAATCAATGTGGTGTCTAAATTTGATTCGTACCCAATGCCTCGTATTGACGAGTTGCTGGATTGACTAGGCACAGCTCGCTTTTAAATTGACACTGGATTTGACAAAGGGTTATTGGCAGATCTCCTTGACTCCATTATCCTGAGAGAAAATGACCTTTTCCACACCATTCGGTTTACACCAATTTGTCACACTTCTTGTTTGGAGTGCTCGCTATGTTCCAGTGGCTTATGGACAGGGTCCTCTGCCCCCATGCCACTGCATACTTAGACGACAATCTATAGTAATGACCGGCCATGGCATCTGCAGCATCTGAGGGCCATCCTTGGGTCGCTGGGGCGAGCAGGTCTCACAGCCAACCTGAAGAACTGCACAATTGGGTGGGTGGAAGTATGGTATAATCTGGGCTTCCACTTGGGCAATGGGAAGGTTTGTCCCCAAATTAATAAGACAGCAGTGATT
The DNA here is from genome assembly GCA_027575975.1 of Cathorops multiradiatus. Taxonomy (NCBI): domain Eukaryota; kingdom Metazoa; phylum Chordata; class Actinopteri; order Siluriformes; family Ariidae; genus Cathorops; species Cathorops multiradiatus. Next base: position 6,996,870 of record JAPEKM010000026.1, read on the forward strand.
GTGGCCTGCCCAAGACCAAATAGGGGGTGAGACAGTTCCTGGGGGTGGCTGGCTACTATCATAGGTTAATACCCAATTATTCAGATGTCACCAGCCCACTGACTGATCTCACTAAAAAGGGGGCACCAGATCTGATCCAGTGGATGGAGTAATACTAGCGGGCTTTCTCTGTGGTGAAGGCTGCACTGTGTGCCTGTTACACTCCCCTGACTTCTCTCCCCTTTATATTGCAGACAGACATGTCGGACAGGGGGCTGTTCTATCCCAGGAGTTGGAGTGGGAGGATCGCCCCGTGCTGTACATAAGCAGGAAGCTGTCGGTGCATGAGGGGCGCTACAGCGCGATAGAAAAGGAGTGCCTAGCCATCAAGTGGGCAGTCCTCACCCTCCACTACTACCTACTGGGATGCCCTTTCACCCTCTGGACCACGCACCCCTCCAGTGGCTCCACTGCATGAAGGATGCCAACACGTGGATCACCGGTTGGTATCTGTCACTCCAGCCCCTTTAACTTTAAGGTGATCCACAGGCCAGGGATGCAGATAGTTGTGGCGGACTTCCTCTCCCATCAGGGGGTCAACTGCAGGCCGGATGACTGCCCAGCCTGAGTCGGGCGGTGGGGGTATGTAGCAGCAGGGGCGTGGTCAAGCAGCGGTCTGTGGCCAGAGGGAAGAGTCAGGGAAGGTAAGTGGCAGAATCATTGCACTTGATGTCAATTAACCTCTGTCTTCCCCTAGTGACCGAACCCTATATAAGGGGGTGGGGGGGGGGGGAGAGAGGAAGGGAGCACTCTCCCTAACCAGACAAACACAGATGTGTGCACATGTCTGTGGTACTCAGTGTGAAAGCTGAAAAAAAAAGTTTTGAAAACTCAATCCTGGCCTGCCATACTTCTGTGCTCTGCCCACCCCCTCAAAGTCTTACAGTTGACCACTCCTGGGGAGGGTAACAATGGTCTTGAATTTCATCCATTTCTACAGAATCTGACTGGATTGGTGGAGTCCAAACTCTTTAGAGATTGTTTTGTAACCTTTTCCAGCCTGATTAGAATCAATGCTTTTGAGGTCCTCAGAAGTCTTAATTCATGCCATGATCACAACACGTTTGTGGCAGTGTAAGATCAGACTTTGATAGTTCCCTGTTCTTTAAATAAAACAGGATGCCCACTCACACCTGAATGTCATCCCACTGATTGAACACACCTGACCTGCTAATCCTAGAGGTTCACATACTTTTGCCACCCAGATATGTAATACTGGGTCATTATTTATTTATTGAGGAAAATGATCAAGTATAATATGTCTCATTTGTTTAACTGGGTTCTCTATCTACTTTTAGGACTTGTGAAAATCTGATGTTTTAGGTCATATTTATGCAGAAATATAGAAGACTCAAAGGGTTCACAAACTTCCAAGCACCACTGTACAAAGCTTTGGTTCTACCATGTTTATGGTAATGAAACATGGGGCACACTTGCGCATAATGTGCACCTACTAGAAATGTTCCATCAAAGATCACCAAGACAAATCCTTATGATCAAGTGGTTGCACAAGATGACCAACGTCGACGTACTGAGAAGGACGAGCTCCACAACCATAGAGACCATGATCCGCAGCAATCGCTTAAGGTGGCTCGGCCACATTTGTAGGATGCTAGACTACCGACTGCTGAAGCAGCTCCTCTTCAGTGAGTTAGCTCATGGAAATGGACTGCACAGCTGACCAAAGAAAAGGTAGGAGGACTGTATTAAGGAGGAACTCAAGATCTTTGACCTGGAGAATGATTGGCATAACCTAATGGCCAACTTTCCTGCCTGTAGGCACCACATAGCCAATGGCATGCTTCTGTGTGAGCAGAAACTTCAACAGTGAGCCGAGGAGCGGCGCACCCGATGATAGCGAACAGTCCCCCACCATTAATATTGACAGGGACCATAAGTAAGGATCTCACAGTGTAATGTAGCCAGCCTTATGAACAGTATGTCATCTCATTATCTCTAGCTGCTTCCGTTCTGCTATCAACAGATCATGTTAAATAATGCTGCGGAGAAGTCACTGAACTTTTTATACAGTCTATGGATGAGATGTGACCCTAGGTGATTACTGACAGGCTCTCAGTGTCACCCGCGAGGGAAAAAAAAATTTAGACAAGAAAAAAATAGACTTTCAAAGCCACTTCATACAAATGAAAACCTTGATAGAAATGTCATCTCGTCTCATCATCTCTAGCCGCTTTATCCTGTTCTACAGGGTCGCAGGCAAGCTGGAGCCTATCCCAGCTGACTACGGGC
>JAPEKM010000026.1:8552851-8563632 GCA_027575975.1 Cathorops multiradiatus
TGGCAGAATCACTGCACCTGATGGGAATTAACCTGTGTTTGTGTGTCTTCCCCAGTGACCATGCCCTATAAGAGGAGAGGGAGAGCAGAGATAGGGAGCTCTCCCCAACCTGAACACTGGTGTGTGTGCGCGTGTGGCTGGGATAGTGAATGTTGAACGCTGAAAAGTGAGAAAATAAAGAGTTTTATAAGAACTCAGTTCTGACCTGCTGTGCTTCTGTGCTCTACCCACCTACTCAGATTTTACAGTGGTGCTGAAACCCAGGATTCAGAATGCAGAAGAAAACATCCCCATGGAGTCCTCCCCCTTCAAAGACCTGGTCCATGCCCTTGCCATGACCCAACAGAGCCAGCACCAGGTGCTGATCACCCTCTGGAAGGAGCAGGAACAACGGTTTGAAGCCCTGGTGCTGGCGCAGCAGGAAGATCACCAGGCATTCCGGTACCTGGTCGTGCTGCAGCTCCCCGCCGACAGCCGACTGGTCTACACCAACCTCTGCAGGGCCATCCTCCAATGTGTTGGTCACACCCCGGAACAGCAACGGTAACACTTCCACATGCTGTGCCTAGAGGAGGTCGGCCAGCCGTTTGCATTTGGCCAGCAACCCCAGGATGCCTGCCAGCGGTGGCTGAGGGCCGACAACTGTGACACTGAGGGATTCATTGACCTGGTGGCACTGGAACAATTCATCGCTCGACTTCCAGAAGGAGCAGCGGAGTGGGTCCAGGGCCATCGCCCGGCGTGGCTGGATCAGGTGATCGAGCTGGCAGAGGACCATATGATGGCCATTCCAATGGCAGGACAGCATGTCTCCTCTTCTCCCCTCTCTTCTCTCTCTCTCCCTCTCTCTCTGCTCCCTGTCCTCACCCCATTCCCCCACTGCGGAGGCGGGGGCTGGCTCCACCCCAGCCGGCCCGCTGCACCCACGGTGCCCTACCATTTCCTACTTCCTTGTCTGTGTCTTCTCCCCCTCAGGTGCATGATGTCTGGAACACTGGTACAGAGCGAGAGCCTGGGCCGGTATGCTGGTGCTGCGGGGAACCGGGGCACCTCCAGCATCAGTGCTTGGCGATGGAGGTGGACATGGTGGTCCGGATCCCCGATGCACCAGGGACCACCCTCGATCGGTCCGGAGTGTATTGTGTACCAGTTAGTATCCAAGGGGATATGTATCAGGCTTTAGTAGGCTCCGGCTGTAATCAAACCTCAATCCACCAAAGCCTGGTGCAAGACAAGGCACTGGGGAGAGCACAATTGGTAAAGTTCTTGGGTGTGCATGGGGATGTTCACAACTACCCTTTAGTGTCGGTCCACATTCTATTTCAAGGGGAAAAATTTAGAGTAAAGGTGGCGGTTAATCCTCGCCTTACCCACTCTATAATTTTGGGGACTGATTGGCTGGGATTTTGGGAATTAATGACGCATTTAGTGAAGAGTGGGGCCTGTCATAGTTCAGCAGGGGAAGGTCCCGGAGTGGCATTGGTGGGAGCAGCTGTCACAGAAGCCATCTATGTCATCACCGCATCAGAGTGAGGAGCAGCATGCTCCTCCTCCCTCTCTCGGGGAATCCCCCGTGGATTTCCCATTAGAGCAGTCGTGAGATGGGACTCTGCAGCATGCATTTGACCAAGTGAGAGTAATTGATGGTCAAACTCTCCAGCCAAACGCCACACCGTCCTTCCCCTATTTTTCAATTATTAAGGATAGATTATACCAAGTGATGCAGGACACTCAGACTAAGGAACAAATACAGCTTTTAATCCCAAAGACCTTCTGGGAATTTATATTTCCAGCGGCTCACTTTAATCCCATGGCCGGACATTTGGGGCAGGATAAGACACTAGCCCAAATAATGGCCCAGTTCTATTGGCCAGGGATTTGCGGTGATGTCCATAGGTGGTGTATGGTGTGCCGCGAATGCCAGTTAGTAAATCCCATGGCCATTCCAAAAGCGCCTTTGCGCCCTCTGCCATTAATCAAGACCCTGTTCGAAAGAATTGGGATGGATCTCGTCGGGCCATTAGATATCGCTTTATTTTAGTTCTGGTGGATTATGCAACGTGATATCTGGAAGCAGTGCCTCTTCACAATATCTCAGCACATAGTATTGCAGAAGCGCTCTTCCACATCATCTCCTGAGTCAGAATTCCCAAGGAGATTCTGACTGATCAAGGCACTACGTTTATGTCATGCACACTGCGCAAACTGTATGGGTTACTGGGAATTAAGCCTATCCGTACCAGCGTTTATCACCCACAAATGGATGGCTTAGTCGACCAGTTCAACTGCACCCTCAAGAACATAATTCGGAAATTTGTAAGTGAGGACACACACAACTGGGATAAATGGCTCGAGCACCTGTTATTTGCAGTGCGAGAGGTCCCACAAGCCTCCACAGAGTTCTCCATGTTTAAATTATTATAGAAGTGTAAGCTGTGTGGCATTCTAGATGTGCTGCATAAAAATTGGGAGGGGAGACCTTCAACAAGTAAAAATGAAATTCAATATGTTATTGACCTATGTGCCAAACTCCACACACTCATGCACCTAACCCAGGAGAATTTGCGGTTGGCCCAAGAATGTCAAGTCTGTCTGTATGACAGGGGCACACGCCTGAGGGAATTCACACTGGGAGATAAAGTACTCATGTTGTTGCCCACGTTGAGCGTCGAGCTCCAAATTGACCTCCAGGTGGCAAGGACCCTTTGAGGTCACACAGCGAGATGGGGATGTCAACTATGAGGTGAATGGACAGGGGTGGACCGTTACAGATTTACCACCTCAATCTGTTAAAACTTTGGAAAGAGGAGGCATTGGTGTCCCTGGTTCCAGAGAAGGCCGAGCTGGGGCCAGAGGTTCAAAAAGGAAACTTGACATCACCCACCGCTCTGGTCAACTGACCCAACTCACGGAGGTCGCCCAGTTGCAGACAGAATTTTCTGATGTGTTCTCGCCCCTGCCCAGCCGGACCCACCTCATAGAACACCACATTGAGATGCCCCCAGGGGAGTAGTGCACAGCCGCGCTTACAGATTGCCTGAACACAAAAAAAAGTGGTTCGGGAAGAACTCGATGCCATGCTTGAAATGGGCATCATTAAGAGTCCCAAAGTGACTGGAGCAGCCCGGTGGTCTTGGTTCCTAAGGCTGATGAGTCAGTCCGGTTCTGTGTGGACTATCGAAAAGTCAATGCGGTGTCTAAATTTGACACGTACCCAATGCCTCGTATTGACGAGTTGCTCGATTGACTAGGCATGGCTCATTTTTATTCAACAGTGGATTTGACAAAGGGATATTAGCAGATCCCCTTGACTCCACTATCCCAAGAGAAAATGTCCTTTTCCACATCGTTTGGCTTATACCAGTTCATCACACTTCCTTTTAGGCTGTTTGAGGCAGCCACGACGTTCCAGCAGCTTATGGATAGGGTCCTCCACCCCCAGGCCACCTACGCAGCTGCCTACTTGGATAATGTTATTATTTACAGTAATGACTGGCCATGGCACTTAGAACACCTACAGTAAGGGCCATCCTTAGGTCGCTGAGGCAAGCGGGTCTCATAGCCAACCCGAAGAAGTGTGCGATTGGGTGGGTGGAAGTACAGTATCTTGGTTTCCACTTGGGCAATGGGCAAGTGCATCCCCAAATTAATAAGATGGCAGTGATTGCGGCCTGCCCAAGGCCCAAGACCAAAAAAGGGGTGAGACAGTTCCTGGAGCTGACTGGCTACTATTGTAGGTTTATACCTAATTATTTGGATGTCACCAGCCTGCTGACTGATCTCACTAAAAAGGGAGCACCAGATCCGGTCCAGTGGATGGAGCAATGCCAGCAGACTTTCTCTAGGGTAAAGGCTGCACTGTGTGCAGGGCGACTTTCACACTCCCCTGTCTTTTCTCTCCCTTTTATTTTACAGATAGATGCATTGAACAGGGGGCTGGGTGCTGTTCTGTCCCAGAAGGTGGAGGGTGAGGAATGTCTGGTGCCATAAGTTGTCAATGTGTGAAAGCAAGTACAGCACAATAGAGAAGGAGTGCCTGGCAATCAAGTGGGCAGTCCTTGCCCTCCACTACTACCTACTGGAATGCTCTTTCACCCTCTGTTCGGATCATGCACCCCTCCAGTGGCTCCACCATATGAAGGATGCCAGTGCGTGGATCACCCGTTGGTATCTCACCCTCCAGCTGTTCAAATTCCAGGTGGTCCAGCACTGGCCCTGAACCAGCCCTGGAACTGATTTGGTGGAAAAGGGGTATTAGAGAGTTTTGTCAGAGTGCAGGCACTTACGGATGCAGGCACAGGGGAGAGCGGGTGAAGCAAACTGAAAACAAAGCCAAATCGGAGGACGAGGATTAGAGTCAGAGTCATGGGCAGGGGTCGAGCAATCGGCAGACAGAGCAGTGTAGACAAGGAGAGAAGATGAGGTCGAAGAGAATGTAAACAAAGTCGAGAAATCTTGAAGACAGGCAGAAAGCAAACAGCTTGGTACTGTATGACAGGAGAGAATCACTGAACGATAGTTCGCAACTGAAGGCACTGAGAGAGGGGTTTAAGTAGCGGAGCTAATTGATGAGGAAATGAGAAACAGGTGTAATTAATATGCAGGAGACGGGGACACTGAGACTTGTAGACTTGTGGGAATTGTAGTTTAGGCCATGTTTGGAAGCTGTTTCGAGCTGGCACTCTCAACGCCAGCTGACAGAACAACCCCCCTAGGAGCTATATTCTTCCTGGGACACCCTCTCCCACTCGGTGTAGGCTTGCTGGGGTGTTGGGTGTGGAACTCCTGTGTCAGGAGAGGATCCAGAATGTCTTTAGCTTCTACCCATCTTCGTTCCTTGGGTCTGTAGCCTTCCCAATCTCCCAGGTAGTATAGGTGTCCTCTTCTATGTCTAGAGTTAAGGATCTTGCTTACCTGGTAGATGGGTTCCCCTTCTATGCTTTGGAGGGGGTACTCTTGGGTGGGAGTGTTTTCAGACAGAGGGCCTTGGATGGTAAGATTCAGGCATGAGACGTGGAATGTGGGAGCTATGCGGCGGTGAGGTGGGAGCTCGAGATGATGGGAGATCTCATTTATACACCAAAGAACCTTGTAGGGTCGGTTGTAGCATGCCTGAAGCTCCTTGCATGTGTTAGGTTCCCTAGTTGAGACCCATACTCAGTCTCCTGGAGAAAATTCTGGACTCTTGCTTCTGTGCTTGTCAGCATACTCCTTATATTTGGCGTTGACCACCTCTATACGCTGGTGTACCCCCTCCCATATCTGCTGGCTCCATGAGAACCACTCGTCAACCGCTTGTATTTATGTAGGTGCATTATCCCATGGGAACAGGGGGGTTGGTAGCTGAGTATGCACTGAAATGGGGTTAGTTGTGTTGCTGAGTGCTTGAGAGAATTCTGTGCATACTCAGTCCATGGGATGAATTGTGCCCAGAGTCCCGGTTCCTCATGCAGAAAATCTGCAGAAAACACCCCACTTCCTGATTTGGTCTGTTCCACCTGACCATTCAACTGTGGGTGGTAACCAGATGTGAGGCTTACCGAGACTCCCAATTGTTCCATGAAGCAGGACCAGAGTCAGGAGATGAACTGAGAACCACAATCACTGACAATGTCCTCCAGGATGCTAAAGTATCTGAATATGTGCTGAAAGATTAGCTCTGCAGTTTGGAAAACTGTAGGGATACCAGGTAGTGGGATGAGTCAAAGATCATTGGAAAATCTGTCTATAATGGCCAGGATGGTTGTGTTACCGTGGGATGATAACAAATCAGTGATGAAGTCAACAGCCAGGTGGGACCAGGGTCTTTGGGGTACCTGGAGGGGGCATACATTTCTGGCGGGTGGGGTACATGGTACCTTGGCCTGGGCGCACGCCACACATGAGGAGTTGAAGTGGTTAATCTCCTTCACCATGTTCTCCCACCAATACTTGTTCTTGAGCAGCTGGTGTGTATGATGGCTACTCAGGTGACTGGTGGCAGGAGATGGGTGCACCCATGTGATGAATCTGCCTCTGAAGTGGTTAGGGACATACAAGAGACCGGAGGGCCAGTTCTCCGGAAGTGTCTAAGGCTGAGAATCTTTGATTTCTTGGTCTAAATCCCAAGTGATGGTTTGAACAAAGCATTCGGGTGCCAGGGTGGGATGTGGTTCCGGGCTGTGAGAAGAGGAGCTGTGAATCCTTGACAAGGTGTCAGCCTTGGTGTTCTTAGTGCCTGGACCATAGGATATCATGAAGCAGAAATGCGTGAAGAATAATGCCCATTGGGCTTGCCGTGAGTTGAGTCGTTTCACTTTCTTGAGATACTCGAGGTTCTTGTGATCCGTGAGCGTGACAAAAGGATGTGTGGCCCCCTCCAGCCAGTGTCTCCCCTCCTCCAGGGCTAACTTAATGGCCAATAATTCTCTGTTGCCAATATTGTAGTTCATCTCGGTGGGTGTGAGCTTCTTAGAAAAGAATGCTGCCGGGTGGAGCTCAGGCTTCTCCCCAAAACACTGAGAAAGAACACCTCCCACACCAGTCTCGGAGGAATCTACTTCAATGGTGAATGGTCTGGCTGGATCATGTTGTTGACGTATGGGGGCAGTGGTGAATGCTGTCTTGAGCTTCTGAAAGGCCTCTTCAGCTGTGGGAGTCCACTGGAGGTATCGGGGTACTTTATTTAAGAGGAAAGTCAGTGGTGTTGCAATTGTGCTAAAGTTCCTAATAAAGCGACAATAGAAGTTGGCAGGAAATGTTCAGGAAATGCTGAAGTTCTTTGACTGAGGCGGATACTGGCCAGGACATGATGGTGGACACTTTAGATTGTTCAATGCTGATGATATACCTCAAAAAGGAGATCTGATGTGTGTGGAATTCACATTTCTCAGCCTTGACATACAGGTGATTCTTCAGGAGATGGGTGAGCACTGATCTAATGTGTCCGAGATGGCTTTCTTCATCTGGAGAGTATATTAGGATGTCGTCGATGTAGGCCACAACATAGCTTCTCAGCAAGTTTCGGAGCATGTCATTAACCAGACATTGGAACACACTTTGTGCCGAAGAGAGGCCATATGGTATCACCGAGTACTCAAAATGGCTGGCGGTAGTGCTGAAGGACATTTTCTATTCATCCCTTTCTCAGACCCGGAACAAGTTATAGGCACTGCGTAGGTCCAGCTTGGTGAAGATCTTGGCCGTACATAGTTATTCGAGAGCTGAGGGCACCAGTGGAAGAGGATGGGGGTATTTCACTAAGATTTGGTTGAGGCCCCGGTAATCCATGCAAGGTTGGAGACTGCCCCCTTTCTTCTTTACGAAGAAGAAGCCAGCTGAGGCAGGTGATGTGGAAGGGTGGATGTACTGTAACCCTGCTTCAGAGCCTCCTGAACATACTCCTCCATAGCCGTTTATTTGTTCTGGGACAGAGGATAAATGTGGTTACGTGGTGGAGAAGTGCCTGGTAGAAGGTCAACTGCACAGTCATACATACGATGTGGAGGTAGGCCACAAGCGTTACCCTTAATGGATCATGTAGTTGCAGCCATGGATAACCCAGAATGATGTCATGATGTGCTGTGGAAGTGACCAAGAGTGAAATGAGCTCGGAATGGAGAGCTTCCACCTGAATGTGCAGTGGAGTGTGAGCAGTGACAAGTCCGCTCCCTATTGGACCACCATCGATGGTTCTGATGCTGAACGGTTTCTGTAGGGAGTTAGTGGGCAGATTGAACCTCTGGACAATCGAGCTGTCGATGAAGCTCCCCTCTGCCCCTGAATCAACAAAGGCAGAAAGCATGTGTGTCGAGGAAGGTAGCTTCAGTATAACAGGTATTTTGAAAGCTTTTGCTTTAAGGGGTATCAGGGAACTCACCGGGCTGGACAAGGCTTTGGCTGAGCTGGTGCAAGGAGGACGAATGGGGCACTGGGAAATGGGGTGATTAGGGCCCCCACAGTAAAAACATAGGCCTTCTCACCTCCTTCTTTCTCATTCCAAGTGCTTTACATGAGTTTGTGAAACCTCTATGGGTGTAGGCGTGTGTGCAGTAGGAACAGGCATGGTTGTCCCCTTTAGAGATGTTTGGCTGTGGGGTTAGTGGTCCAGCCTAATGGCAAGATCTATGAAGGAATCCAGCTTGAGATGTTCATCTCTACATGCGAGCTGACTTAGCACTTCAGGGTGTAGACCTTGGCAAAAAACCGCCTTAAGAGCAGGCTCGTTCCAGCCACTGACGGCAGCGAGGGTTCAGAAGTCCAGAGCATATTTTGCGACTCCTCTCACGCCCTGTTTGATAGTCAGTAGATTTTCACTGACTTCAATACCTTCTGGTTCGTGGTCAAAAACTCGCTTAAATAATTCAAGGAAATGGTCATAGTGTGCTCGCCTCCACGCTCCCAAATGGTGCTCACCCATTGCAGCACCTTTCCCATTAATAATGAAAGGAACTTTGCAATCTTCTGTTTTTCGGTGACACTGGTGAGTGCAGAGAAGTACATGGAGCACTGGAGCACAAATCCCTTACAGTTGGACGCATCACCGGCGTATTTCTCAGGTAGCGAGAGAAGCTTGGTGGAGCTCATGGAGGACTCGGGGCATGTTAGGAGGGCCTGTGAGATCACGGCAACAAGCTGTGCTATCCTGGTGTTGAGATTGGAAAGCATCTGCTAATATTCTCCTAAGAGGCACCCTTGAGCGTTCAGAGCAGTCTGCTTCGCCTCCTCTGCTAAGGAGGATATAGAGGCGAAATATCCTGTCAGAGTCCAGGCACTTACAGATGGAGGTGCAGGGGAGAGTGGTTGAAGCAAATTGGAAACTAAGCCAAATTAGAGGACGAGAATAGTAGTCAGAGTCATGGGTAGGGGTCAAGCGATTGGCAGACAGAGCAGCATAGACAAGGAGAGAAGATGAGGTCGAAGAGAACGTAAACAAAGTTGAGAAATTGTGAAGACAGGCAGAAAGCAAGCGGCTTGGTATGATAGTAGAGAAGCACTGAACTATACTTTGCAACTGGAGTGACTGAGAGGGGTTTAAGTAGTGGAGCTAAGTGACAAGGAAATGAGAGACAGGTGTAATTAATATGCAGGAGACAGGGGGCGCTGAGACTCTTGGGAATTGTAGTTTAGAGTGGCCATGCTTGGAGGCTCTTTCGAGCTGGTGCTCTCTGACAGGTTCGATATTTATTATGTAATCTTTTATATTTTTGAAAGTAAAGAGATTTATATTTTTATTATATTTAAGGAGTCATTGGTTATTTCACAAGGGATTTCCTTAGTTAATACCAATTTATATGAGCTCATAGCCACATACATTTCAAAACCTAAAATATTAATACCATTTCCACATAACTTGAAAGAACTCCTGGCGCCCCATAGAGAGATTCTGGTTAATTTAATCGTAGTGGCATGGGGGTGCTAATGAAAGAAAAGCAGATATCTGGAAAGGCAGATAGATTCAGAGGCAAAAAGAGAAATAGACACAGAAGCTTTAAGAGATGGAAATGCTAATATATCAACAAAATGCCATAGGAATTTGGGGATGCCATGGCCTAATGGTTAGAGAAGCAGCTTTGGGACCAGAAGGACATCAGTTCAACTCCAAGGGCCAGCAGCAGAACTGGCTGAAGTGCCCTTGAGCAAGGCACTTGTAATGTAATGTAAAATGTTAGAGAGATCAAGAGACAGGCAGGTAGAGAGACAAAAAAAAAACAGATTGACAAGAAGGTAAACAGTCAGGGGCGTTGTCTCTGGGCCACAGCCCTCACTAAAATGTGACTGACCACCCTAGTGCTGTACATACAGGTACTACCAGCTACTACTGTTCTCACACTGTCTTTAGAAGTAAATGTGTATGCTGTACACAGTCCAGTTTAACAAAGTACAAGCACTCTTTTCAAAGACAGAATTTGTCAGTTAACCACAGCAAAACAGCTGTTTCGGAATCCTGTGTTAGTTTTATGGCTTCATTTTAATATGTAATCATGGAGAGAAATACGTATTGTTTATTATTATCCAAAATATGATCCTGCAAGATGGCACGTATATCCTCAGCTAGTCCACCCTATGGGAAAATCCTTGAATTGAGAAAGAGACAGGGACTCAGATGGACAGAAAGACAGAGAGGAAGACAAACAGCAAAAGAGGTGGATAGATGGGCAGGCAGGAAGACAGGTTGGTAGACAGATAAAGAGACACAAATGGCAGTTTTTCCACAAAAACTCAGTGTGAAAAAGGAAGGAGATGGAGAAAGGCAGGTAGATACATGGAGGCAGAGAAGAAGGAGAGACAGATAAGCAAGCAGATAGACAGGAAAGCAGGACAATGTACAGGTAGGTAGATAGAAGACAGAGACAATGAGGAGGACAGACAGAGAGACAGATCAAGAGTGATGCTGCACCACATAGAAAGTGAAGACAGAGACAGTGATGTTGACAGGAAGGCAGATAGACAGGTTCTGTTGAGAGCTCTGTGTGTGTGTGTGTGTGTGTGTGTGTGTGTGATGGGTAGAATTGCCCTAATGGGCTTTTAAATGGCTCCTTACACTGACAGTTAAATTAGGCTTGTGTAAGGGGTGTGTGTGTGAGTGTGTGTAATCATTCTCACACCAGACTGGTTCAGAAAAGAATAAAAAAAACAACAACCACCTGCAGTGTCAAATATCGTGCTGTCCTGCTAGAAAGTCCAACTATTAAAAAAAAGTAGAGATTGCTTTACTCCCCCCACTAATACCCCTTTTCCATCAAATCAGTTCCAGGGCTGGTTCGGGGCCAGTGCTGGTGCTGGTTCACAACTCGTTCAAC
>JAPEKM010000026.1:9441128-9455020 GCA_027575975.1 Cathorops multiradiatus
TCCGCACAGAAAGGCCCTCGCTGGCCACGGGGCTCGAACCCGGACCTTCTTGCTGTGAGGCGACAGCCCTAACCACTACACCACCGTGCCGCCCTCAAAATGAGCAGATTTATTTATTTTTTTTAAACAATAAAAAATTTAGCAGTTTAAACATTTGATATTTTGTCTTTGTACTATTTTTAATTAAATATATTTTCCATGATTTGCAAATTATCGCATTCTGTTTTTATTTACAGTTTATGCAGCGTCCCAACTTTTTTGGAATTGGGGTTGTGAACGAACCACAGAACAGAAATGTCTTAAACAGGATCTAAAGTCCAACAGTCGCTGAAAAAGTTTGTGGAAAGTGTGTGTCTCTATGTATATACAGTGTGTGTGTGTGTGTGTGTGCTTTCTCTCCTTAATTCCTCTCTCTCTGGCTCCTGTTCTTCTCGGTGAGGATTATAAATCATCCTGAACAGACCACATTGTGCTGCTGTGTGTTTGTTGTCTAATTAAGGAGCTCCGTGGTGTTGGAATTTCCATTTTTTCTGTGTGTGTGTGTGTGTGTGTGTTGATCGCTTTCTTAGTCTCGAATCCTGTGCTCTGTGTTAACGAGCTGAGGTGAGATGATGTAACACTATGCTGTTATTTATCATGTTTAAAAGTATTGACACCTTTACACAGCGGCTGTGAACTCTTTAGCAGATCAGATATTTATTCAGAAATCTACAGCATACAGTATGATTTTCATTTGGGTTCTGGAAAAGATTAAAAAATATATATATACACACATTAATAATAATAATAATAATAATAATAATAATAATAATAATAATAATAATAATAATAATAATAATAATAATTTTAAAGTACAGATGTGTAATTATATATTATGACTAGCTTTAATTAATTATATTCTTGATATATTTAAAGCAATTTTCTTGACATCATAGAAAATATTCCATCATGTACACCGAAGTGAATATAACATTTTTAAGCATAATATTTCAGTGAATATTAAATATCTTAATATTTAAATTGTCTATAAGAGCCTAATACATTTTATATCATCTTACAGTCTGGTGATTCACGGGAGAAATTAAAGTAATAACTCACCTGAGTCCACAGGTAGCAGAGATGGAGCATTCTAAGTCTAGTGGCAAAGTGTAAAATATTGAGCAGTTAAATGGGATATTTATTCAACAGGAGTAACAACATATTTACACTCATGATGCAAAACCCATGATGTCAAATGGGCCTGGCAGCCAATCACAGCTTGGCTGACAACCTGAAAAACAACATTATTACCAAATTACACTCCCCGCCTTTTTTGTTTATTTATAACAGGATAAAGAAAGGTTAAAAATAAAATTCAGAATGTGATGATAAATTATATAATGTTAATGCTCTCAGAGGATTTTCGGGGGGGGGATGCCATGGCCCAGTGATTAGAGATGCAGCTTTGGGACCAAAAGGTCACAGGTCTGAGTCCCTGGACAAACAGGAATCACTGAAGTGCCCTTGAGTAAAACACCTGACCCCCACTAAATGCTCCCCAGGCTGCTCTGGGTCTGTTGTATGTCACTCATGATAACAGTGTCTGCTAAATGCCTGTAATGTTGTTCATACTGTACACTTAGGCCACACCCTTGTGTCACCATTGTCTGTGCAACATTTAAAAAAGACAAAATATGATAATTTTTTGAGAGTTGCTGGAACTGCACAACAGGGACAGGATAGATCCTCCACCAGCCAAAGAGGACAGGCTAGGACATCATATGTTGATAAAACTCAACCTATTAGACTCCATGATCTACAGTACAGCTCACTCCATGATATTTTCCTTCTCTCAGCACCCTCCCACCTCATCCAGCAATCTTGCTTGGCTTGGCATCTTGCGTTGGCATATCTGTCTTCTTCTTCTTCTTCTTGGTGTTGCCTAGTTGGACATAACCCTCTATATTCCACCACTTGAGGGGACTTTTTGCATTCAGTACTGCTGCCGCTGGGATCTATATCTTCCCTGTTGCTAGGGTTGGAGCAACACCTATTACGATTGAGCCCAGAGATTCTGTGAGTGTCATCTCCAGCCTTGTTTGGCACATTTGTATTCCTGCACAAGGCTAGACACTGGCAGTGATAGGGCTCCATTCCAGGAAAACCCTATGCTGATGAGGTATTTTGGAAGTCTAAGCCACTACCTCACTTTTGAGTCCATTAATCTTTCGAGCCATTGTGCATGACATAGTGTGACCCCATAGATCGTAACTGGCCACAAGTTGAGGCATCAGTTTGAATTGAAAGCGGCCAAGCTTCAGCTTGCCTTGAAGAACAGTGTTGTTGATTTTCTGGAGGCCACTGATTGTATCCTGCCTGAGTTGTTCCACCTGCTCAGTGTCTTTGAAGTCTGCATTGTACCATTGTCAGAGGATTTTGATGGACTTGGCATTAATGGGCATTGTATTACTTTCCCTCACTTGACACTTGATTCCTTCGATAGCTTTAATACTGGATAACTTGATCTCTCTTGAACCTTAAATTATCTTTCAACACTCTCAAATTACTTCACTCTTTATACTGCCTGAACATTCATCTTTCCCTTTTTTAATTTTCTTCTGGATCTCTCCGATTGGTTTTTGATGTGAACTGAAATTGGATGGCGAGTCAGTCCCTGGATCCTGAAACCTCCCCTGAACCATCTGGAAGATCAGCGCTAACAGCTGGATTACACTAAGCACACATGCACTGATATTTTACACCCACACTTTTCTTCTCTTTTGGACATTTTATTTGATTTGATACATTGAATTTGAAGAGCTCTCTTTTATTTATTTTTGACGTATTTATTATTTGAATCTTTTTGTTACTATTTTCTTTATTCTCTATTAAGAGAAAGGGTCAAATTTACAGTAACTTGTATCATTTAATAAATATTATAGTGTTTTTTCTACCTTTTAAATGGTTGCCTTTTTGTCAATTCACATCCCCTGTAATGCCGTACCTAGAACTGGCCTAAACCAAATGAACTACCTGATATTAGTTAGATAGCACCTCTCTTAAATGTACTTATATTTGTCCTAGTAGAGTAGAGGGGTGCTACATAAAACTTGGCAAGCCAGCCAGGAGGGTGCAGCATTGACAATTAAGTTGTAATTGAATTTGAATATTTTAGTGTACTTATTCACATTTAGTGAATATATTTACATAGGTGTATGTTTTTCTTTCTACATTTTTTTCTCATTCAAAATATGCGTTACTTGAAACGTTACAGTTTGAAAATGGAAATTGTTAGAGATGAAAACATCAAGATACCTAACTCTGTGTTAGTCAGTGGTTTAAGTGATAGTGATGCAGATGGGGAAATTTTGAGGTTCTTAGAGGAACACGGGACATTCTCATGGGTGATTCACATAAGTAGCTCTAATCCAGACTTAAAGAACACAGTCATCATTGAGTTTGAGTCAGGGCTTATGATAGAAAAGTTGGGTCAGCTACCATGCTATAGGCCTTCCACAGATGATCCTCACACAGTCCACTGCATTAGACAGCTATCTAGTGTGTATTCTAAATATGTAGGTAGCAGTTTGACCCAGACATACTGAGACTCACTTAATGACATAGCTAAACTGAGCGACCTGGATTTGCAATCTTTACGGAGTGAAGAGTTCACTCGAATTCAAGGTTCTGTTTGAACTGAAGCATGCACTTCATCTCCCTCCATGGATCATGAAAGTTTTGGCATCTCCACCATGCAGAGCCCAGCAGCATTCTCTCATGTTCAACCATCTCCTGACCACACCAGTTCAGCTCCACCATCTGTTGCAGCGGTCCACGTTCTGGATGGTCCTCATACCTCTGTTTTGCTTGATGTTGGAGTTTCCCCATTCAACAGTAGACTCACCTACACACTGCCTGTGAGTCAGCTTACTATACAGTACATGAAGTTCATAGGGTTGTGGTGGAGCACATTGTTCGAGGCACTGAGGCCTCCTCTCACAGCAGCACAAAACTCAGGTTCTTTTCTGGTAGACTGCCTATGCAGCACCATGAAGTGGACTATGAAACATGGTGCAGCCACACTGATTTCCTGCTTGCTGACCCAAGTCTAGCTGCATGGCACGTAATGAGAAAGACTGTGGAGAGTTTGCTGCCTCCAGCTTTGAACCTCGTCAAGCACTTAGGCCCGCATACAGACATGAAAGTCTATCTGCACATTCTTGATTCAGCTAACAGCACTGTTGAAGATGGTGATGAGTTTTTCACAAAGTTTCTGAGCACCCACTAGGATGCTGGCGAGAAGTCCTCCGCTTACCTGAGTTGATTACAGACAGCACTTAACCAGGTTATTAGGAGTGGAGGCATTGTGGCGATTGATTTTGACCGCCAGCTGCTGAAACAGTTCTGTAGAGGCTGCTGGAACAACATCCTCATCTCAAACCTTCAGCTTGAACACAAGAAGAGTGCTCCGCCTCCATTCTCTGACCTGTTACTTCTCCTCCAGACTGAAGAGGATAGACAGGCTGCCAAATCCTCTCAAATGTCACAGCACTTGGGCCTCTCGAGAACAAAAGTCCAGGCTAAACACCACCATGCCTGTGACCACAGTGCAAATGAGCTTGACTTCAACACTCAGTTCTCTGAAACATTGTCTGCTGGTGAGCAACGGATGCAGAAAGAGATTGCTCAACTTAGAGCTCAATTTGCATCCCTCAAAGCTTCACCAGGGAGCATTCCAGAGCTTATTTGATGAAGAAAAAAGATATCAACAATGCTCAGACCCACTACAGTAGCCACTCAAGGTGGGTCTGTTCCCAAGAGACCGAAGCCCTGGTACTGTTTCATTTGTGGAGAAGATGGCCATGTCTCCTCAGTGTGTAGTGGCCAGGCAGATCCAGTGCTTGTTGACACAAAGAGAAAGGAACTTAGGGAAAAGCAGTGGGCCTGGGACAAAGTTCATAGTGGTACCAGCTCTGCCCATTTAAATGATCAGTAGTTCCTGTTGTGGGGCCAACAAGAACTGCAACACTCCCCTGCCCCACATCCACCACCAAAGCAAGGCTTTGCTACTCAGGTTCAAGGCAATATTCCAACCTTCCAAGATGGCTCATAGGTCATAAGTGCACTGCTAATGTCACTGCTGCTGGAATGCATTGCAACAGCTTGCTTGACATGGGCTCTCAGGTGACCACAGTCTCTATGATCTACAGATACCACTTGTCACATCAGCCCATCAAGCCCATGAGCCATCTTCTTGAAGTTGAGGGAGCTAATGGTCAGTCTGTTCCATACCTTGGGTATGTAGAGCTGAGGATAGCTTTCCCCAAAGTGTTCATTCAGGCTGCCCCTGAAATACTTACCTTGGCTTTAGTCACCCCTGACATCTGCTCCAGCAGTGACACACCTGTGCTGATTGGCACCAACACCCTTGACATGCTCTATGATGAGCACTGTGACCATGACAAGTCCAGCTTGACTCCAGCCTTACCTGGATACTCACAGATTTTGAAAATGTTGGCACTTCAGAAGGAACAGTGCACCAGTGGATATCTTGGGAGAATATAAATGAGAGCAAAGCAGCCCAAAGTCATCCTAGCTGGATGGAAGATTCCATTAGAGGGTCATGTAAGTACCAAAAATGTCACCACTGAACAATGTGCTCTGATTGAGCAGCCAACCATGTCAACCCTACCAGGTGGAATCTTTGTGGACTCTTGCCTTGTCACTTTGCCATCACAGCATACTTTCAAGTTCCCTGTTTAGGTCTGAAATGAAACAGATCATGACATCACCCTGCCTGCCCTGTGTCATCGCTGAGCTAACCATCCCCCACGATGCCACTGCCAACCCTTCTTCAGGATTCAAGCAACCTGAAACAGTCAAGTGTTGTCAGTTGTCCTACCAGCAGCCAGGTTTAGCTGAAGCACCTGACTTGACATTGGACTTTGGCGATTCTCCTTTACCAGAGTCTTGGAAGAACAGAATCATGAGGAAATTGAATCAGTTTTCTGATGTCTTTGCCCACCATGAGTTGGATTATAGTCATGTGACCTAAAACATCACATCAAACTCAAAGATGAGACACCATTCAAACAGCATTCAAGGCTTATCCACCCACAGGACTATGAAGCTGTCTGAAAACATCTCCAGACACTCCTTGATGCTGGAATTATACGTGAGTCTGAGTATCCTTTCTCTTCCCCCATCGTGGTTGTCTGGAAGAAGAGTGGGGATGTCAGGCTGTGCGTCGATTACAAGAAGCTCAATATTCAGACCATCAAAGATGCCTATGCCTTGCCCAATGTGGAGGACTCATTTTCTGCTTTCTCTGGATCCCAGTGATTCTCAGTCATGAACCTGAAGTCTAGATACTATCAGATTGAGATGGAAGAGTCTGACAAGTCCAAAACTGCCTTCATCTGCCCATTGGGTTTCTATGAGTTCAATTGTATGCCACAGGGGATAACCAATGCCCCCTCCACCTTCCAACAGCTCATGGAGAAGTGCATGGGAGACATCAATTTGTGGGAAGTTCTTGTATTCATCAATGATCTGATAGTTTTTTCCAGCTCTTTAGAAGATCATGAGATCTGACTCACCAAAGTCCTTTCAAGACTCAGAGAAAATGGCCTCAAGCTGTCCCCAGATAAGTGTCACTTTTTCCAGACATCTGTGCATTATCTAGGACATGTTGTCTCAAGAGATGGAGCTCACACTGACCCAGAGAAGATACAAGCCCTAACCACCTGGCTAGTACCAAAAACTCTGAAGAAGCTGCAATCTTTTTGGGGGATTCTCTGGATATTATCGCCCCTTCGTCAGAAATTACTCAAAGATCGTGAAACCCTTGACTGCCCTCACCACCGGTTATCCACTAGCCCGGAAGGGGCTTAAGAACAAAACTGGCAGTGGTGGGAAATACTTCCACCCCAAAGAGCCATTTGCAGAGCACTGGACCCCAGCATGTCAGCAGGCCTTTGAGACCCTCATTGACCGGCTGATAACATCCCCAGTCCTTGGGTTTGCTGATCAAAAGCTGCCCTTTGTGCTCCACACAGATGCCAGCACCAGCGGCCTAGGAGCAGCTCTGCATCAGATACAGGATGGACAAAGCTGTGTCATTGCTTATGCCAGCCAAAGATTGTCATCCAGTGAATCAAGATACCCGGCACACAAGTTAGAGTTTTTGGCCTTGAAGTGAGCTATTGTTGAAAAATTTCATGACTATCTGTATGGAAACACCTTTACAGTCATAACCGACAATAACTCCTTGACCCACACTCTGACTTCAGCCAAACTTGATGCAACAAGCTATCACTGGTTGGCAGCCCTCTTGATGTTCAACTTTGACATCAAGTACTGAGCTGGAAAGCAAAATCAGGATGCAGATGGACTCTCAAGACATCCTCATGATGAGGTGAGAAATGATTGGACATCACAGGAGGAAAGGCAGAGGATCGAGCAGTTCACCTCTCAGCACTTGCCATCTTCAGCTGAACAGTGGAACTTGCCTGCAGACGTGGTCGTCGCTTCCTGTCACAAGCATCTCTACCAAACCCAGCCAGACTCCATACATATGACACTGGTTGAATCCCTTGCACTCCATCCGGAGGCTGTGCCAGATGTCTTTGAAGAAAATGAAAAACTGGAGGGACAAGTCACCATCCCCACATTTTCTGAAGATGAGCTGAGACAACACCAAAAAGCTGATCCTGTCATTGGACAAATTGTCTCCCTGCTTGAATCAGGTTAAAAAGCCATATCCAGTCTAACCAATTCTCCTGAGTTCAAGTTGATGGCAAGGTAGTGGAGCCGCCTGGAATTGAAGGATGGAGTCTTGCACAGGAACCGTCAGTGTGACTCCTGTCCTGCCTGTCAGCTTGTGCTACCTCAAGAGCTAAGACCGTCTGTCCTCAAGAGTCTGCATGATGACATGGGGCATCTGGGAGTTGAACGCACCCTGGAACTGGTCAGATCCAGGTTTTATTGGCCTAAGATGGCTGCTGAGGTTGAGAGAAGAATTAAGTTCTGTGGTAGGTGTGTCAGAAAAAAGACTCAGCCTGAGAAAGCTTCACCACTTGTGAACATTCAAACCACAAGGCCAATGGAGCTGGTGTGTATGGATTTCCTGTCTTTTGAACTTGACAGCAAGAACACCAAAGACATCTTGGTGATCACTGACCACTACACCAAATATGCAATTGCTATACCAACAAAAGACCAGAAAGCCTGCACTGTTGCTAGATGTCTATGGAAGCAGTTTTTTGTCCACTACAGATTTTCAGAGAGACTCCATAGTGACCAGGGAAGAGACTTTGAGTCACACACCATCAAGAAGCTCTGTGCCATCACTGGAATCAGGAAGGTGAGAACCAGTCCATACCATTCAAGAGGAAACCCTGTGGAGAGGTACAACTGAACACTTCTCAGTATGCTGAGAACTCTGAAGGACAAGGAGAAGAGCAGATGGTGTGATTTTGTAAAACCTCTCACTCACGCCTACAACTGCACTAAGAACGAAGTCACCGGTTTCTCCCCTTATGAGTTGATGTTTGGCAGACAACTTTGCCTCCCAGTTGACATCGCATTTGGATTGCCAGTTCAAGGAGTCTGGTCAACCTCCCACTCTCAGTATGTGAGTAAGCTGAAGTCTCACCTCAAGGAGAGTTATGAACTGGCCATGAAGAATGCAGAGAGGTGGTTGGCCAAAACAAGAGAGGTTTTGACACTTCTGTCTGGGAGTCCACTCTAGAAGAGGGAGACCATGTCTTGGTTCGTAACCTGCGGCTACAGAACAAACACAGACTGGCTGACCGGTGGGAACCAACTGTCTACAGGGTCATCAAGCAAGTAGACAACATACCTGTCTATGTGGTTCAACCTGAGGGGACAAACGGGCCTACCCGTACCTTGCACAGATACTTGCTGCTGTCCTGTGGAGTCTTGAGGGATGGGGAAGATGAAGACACTGAAGTCAGAGTAAAGCATCGGCCCCAAACAAGAAACCACCCTGTTCAACAATCTGAAAGTGAAGTTTCAGACTCTGAGAGTGATGACTCATTTTACTCTGGAAGCCCTCCATTTCCTGAGATGAGATTATCCAGAGTTTTCAAGATTCCCAAAGGCTGCCATGTGTCCCCAGCTGTTTGCCCAGACAGATCTGGTTGCCAGACGGACCTGGTTACCTGTGGGATCCACGGATGATGATGCCTTACCTGTTCATGGTGACGGAGCTGGTAGTCCGGTTGCTGTGGTTGACGCTGCTGCCATTGAAGGTCCTATTGATGTTGCTGATGCTGAGAGTCCTGTTGCTGTTGTCAGAAGTCCTGTCCATGCTGCTCCCAAAAGAGAACTGGCTAACCATGGAAGCAACTTACCTGCATCTGTTGACAGCTGTCCAAGAGACATGGCTGGAGAATTCCTAGATGACCCCCTCTCTGGAAACTGGGCAGAGCCAATTGAGAGAGCCCTCAGGAGCGACTGACACACAGAGCAGTACAAGCTATGAGGTGCTTGATGGAACTGAAGTGCCTGCTGGAAGCACTGTAGATGGTCCTCTGAGAAGATCTGAAAGAGCTCCCGGCCGCCTTCAGTACACACAGTTAGGGAACCCCCTTATCTCCTTTGCACACACAGTGTTAGAGGGATTTAATAGAGCTTTGATCTCATTTAATGAGTTGGATGACCACTCACTCTTGCAGATCTAACTCTGAAATACTCTGAAAACTCTGAAAAATATATCTATAGACACCCAAAGGACTTAGGATTTAAGGGGGGAGGATGTAACCCACCTAAAGATTTGGTTACTAAATCTAAATATATTGAATAAATATGATAAATGTACATATTTAAATACATAAATATATACATATGGATAAATAGATTAATAGAACTACTTAGAAGTTTATAAATATTGTTTGCTGTTAACAGGAAGCAGGGCTTTTATTTTGGCAAGGTCGTTCTTGTTGCCTAGATACGGGCATTGTATTACTTTCCCCTCACTTCACGCTTGATTCCTTCAATAGCTTTAATACTGGATAACTTGATCTCTCTTGAATCTTAAATTATCTTTCAACATTTACTTCCCAAATCACTTACACTCTCAAATTACTTCACTCTTTATACTGCCTGAACATTCATCTTTCCCTTTTTTAATTTCCTTCTGAATCTCTCCGATTGGCTTTTGATGTGAACTGAAATTGGATGGTGAGTCAGTCCCTGGATCCTGGAACCTCCTCTGAACCATCTGGAAGATCAGTGCTATCAGCTGGATTACGCTAAGCACACATGCACTGATATTTTACACCCACACTTTTCTTCTCTTTTGGATGTTTTGATTTGATACTTTGAATTTGAAGAGCTCTCTTTTATTTATTTTTTGGGGTATTTATTATTTTAATCTTTTTGTTACTATTTTCTTTATTCTCTATTAAGAGAAAGGGTCAAAATTAACTTGTATCATTTAATAAATATTATAATGCTTTTTCTACCTTTTAAATGGTTGCCTTTTTTGTCAATTCACTCCCCCTGTAATGCTGTACTTAGAACTGGCCTAAACTAAACAAACTATGTGGTATTAATTAGATAGCACCTCTCTTAAATGTATTTATATTTGTCCTAGTAGAGTAAAGGGGTGCTACATTAGCAAAGAGGCTTTTGACAAACATGTAAGGTTACCTGTTAAAGCCTGTTTATGATCTGTTCTTTCCTCTTTTGTTGCTTGCTCATTTTGTTGCTTGCTCTTTGCCGCATTACCAGGCCCTGCTTTACTTCTGCCTGTAGTGCCTCTGTGACCTTCCTCCACTGTTTTCTCAACTGTTTTCTTTCCTTCACAAGTCTATCAATTTCCTGCTCTCTCCTGGATTTGGGCTGGACCTAGGATTCTTTCCCTCACTGGGATGCCCAAATATCGGCTCCTGACCCTTCTGCCTTGAGGTGGTGCGAGGGCCCGAATGTACTAATCTCCCAGTCCCGGGGTAGGTGCAACATTCCTACTCTGTAACCTCAAATGAGGGGGTGGAAATTGGGTAGTTGCTAAAGGGAGGGTCACCCATCCGTCCTAGACAGGCCCTGCTAGCCATAGGAGCAGGACGTTAAAACTTAGCATGAGACAAATGCAGAAAGCCTCAAAATGGACAGATCTCCATGGAAATGACCATACGGAAAAGGACTGAGAGTATGAAGTAAGCACATATTGGCACAATAAATGCAGGAACAATAAGAGGAAAAACAGAGGAAATTGTTGAATTAATGGCGGAACATAAAATTAAAGTACTAGGAGTCGCTGAAACACATCTGAAAGGAAATGGAAGAAAAACTGTGCATAATGGTTATGAACTAGTATACTCTGGAAATGAGAAAGACACTAGACATGGAGTAGCATTCTTCCTGGACCCAGAATTCTCCAAACACATAGAGAAAGTAGAATACTTGAGCAACAGAATTATTGCAGTAACATTTAACATAGACTCATGCAAAACATCACTTGTCCAGGCATATGTGCCACAACAAGGCAGACCACGGGAAGAAAAAGTACACTTCTTTGAGCAACTTGAAGACACATTTGATAGCCTGCCAAACGAAAGTGACATTATTGTCATGGGAGACTTGAACTGCCATGTTGGCACCGATGTAGTGGAGGGAGTGATTGGCAAGTTCGGAGTATGAAAAAGAAATGAGGAAGGGGACATGCTCATTGACTTTTGTCTCAGAAATAACCTTGCCATGATGAACACATACTTTGATCACCAAGAAAGCCACCAATATACATGGTACAGATACAACTCTCGTATCAACCAATATGACCAAAAGTCACAAACAGACTTCATACTTACAAACAAGAAATCAATTATCAGAGATATGAAAGCTTTCCCATCTGTATCACTTGACTCAGATCACAGACTGATGAGAGGTAAAATGAAAATACATCTACCAAAACTAGAAAAGAAACTAGTGAGGAAAAGAGTCAAAATGGAAAACCTGGCAAACGTTAAAGAAGACATTGAAGAAAGACTCCATAATGAGAAAAACAACATTAATGGAGAAGACGTAGATGAACACTGGAACTCCCTAAAAACATGCTTTCAAGACATTCAGCATAAAATACAATGGCTGTCATGGGTAACCCTAAAAACAATAGAACTGGATGGTGGACAGAAGAAGTTAAAGCAGAAGTAGCTGAGAAAAACAAATGCTTTAAACAATGGCTGAAAGAACGAGCACCCGAAAGCAGGGCGGCGTACGTACAACAGAGAAACAGCGTTAATCGAACAAAGAGAAAAGCCCAAAAAGAAATGTGGGAAAACATAGGAAAAGACTTACAGAAAGACAGTAAAGGAACCAAAAAAATGTTATACAGTATGTCAAAAGCCTATAAAAACAGGAGTAATGACAAGCCTAAGAACTCCACCCTAAAGGGTAGAGACGGTGACCTGATAACAGGACAAAGCAACATCACAAACAGATGGAATGAGTACTTCCAAGACTTGTTAAACATTGGTGAAGATTCTGAAGATGCACATGGCATAGACAGTTTTCAACAAACAGAAGAAACACATGCCATGATGGAAGAATCAGACGATCCAATAACTATAGAGGAAGTAGAGTCAGCTCTAAAGCTCTCAAAGAACAAGGCCCCAGGGCCTGATGGCATTCCTATTGAAATGGTAAAGGCAGGAGGAGAAACTGTGAAAAACACGTTACTAGACATCTTCAACCAGGCATGGAAATCAGGAACAGTGCCGGCAGAATGGAACAGGTCTGTAATTTGTCCCATTTTTAAAAACAAAGAAGACCCCCTTGAGTGCAAAAACTACAGGGGTATAATGAGCCACATTGGCAAACTGTATGAAAGAATCCTTGAAAGGAGACTGAGGCAAAAAGCAGAGAGCCTGCTCAGTGAAAGCCAGTGTGGTTTTAGACCTAGCAGGGGAACAGTAGATCAGATAGCAGCACTGAGACTTTTCTTAGAGAAGGGCTGGGAATACTCCATTGAACAACACATACAGTATGTTTCCTCGATTTAGAAAAAGCGTTCGACCGCATACCAAGAGGAAAGATGTGGAAAGTGATAGGAGAAACTGGCATTAGTAACAGACTCCTTAAAGCCATAAGAAGCACATACGAGAACCAGTGCAGTACTGTACTGGGAGGCACTACCTACTTTGAAACCAACACCACTGTATGCCAAGGAAGTGCTCTCTCTCTCTCTCCACTCCTTTTCATTATCTATTTTAACCGCACTATACAAAATATAGAACGGAAAGACTTCCAAATCGAACGCTTTGGGTATGCAGATGACATTGCATAAACGGGAAACAGCACACAAAAGCTACAAAGAGTTATGACCCAGTGGGACCAAGAGCTGACCACAGCAGGATTAAAACTAAGCTACGAGAAGACAGAGTATATGAGAGTGGGTCGAAAGCAAAGTGGAGGTAGTATTTCCGTAAACAACCACATCCTCAAAAAAATGACCACTTTCAACTACCTAGGTAGCAAAATGACTTCAGATAATTCAATTGAAGAAGAAATTAACAACAGGATCGCAAAATTCACTAAAAACTTGTGTGCCCTGTACCCCCTCCTGAAGGAGAAAAGTATACCCAAGGACGTCAAAACCTGTATTTATACGACCATCTTAAGACCAGTCTTGCTTTATGGAAGTGAAATCTGGACCCTAACTAAAAAACTGAAAAGTAGGGTTCAGGCCACCGAGATGAGGGTGCTGCGACTCATTTTTGGGGTCACCAAAAAAGATAGAGTCCAGAACGAAGTCATCCATCAAAAGTTGTCTGTCGAGCCAATACTGGCATTAGTTGAAAGAAACCAACTGCAATGGTTTGGACACTTGTACAGGATGCCAGAGGACAGAGACGTGAAAAGAATTTTTAATTGGATACCAAAAAAGAAGA
>JAPEKM010000026.1:9729922-9740845 GCA_027575975.1 Cathorops multiradiatus
ATCTACTTTTAGGACTTGTGTGAAAATCTGATGATGTTTTAGGTCATATTTATGCAGAAATGTAGAAAATTCTAAAGAGTTCACAAACTTTCAAGCAGCACTGTAACTTGCATTGTCAAGGCAGCAGGTGAACTTCCATATGTAAGTGAAACCAATTTGAAATGTTTACAGTGCAATAAATAATAATAAAGAAAACCTCAAAACAGGTCCAATGCCAAAAAAACAAATAAACTAACTTTCTTACTCATAAGTTAATTCATAAATGAGTAAAAAAAAAAAACTGAAATGAACAGATCATACACACAACATCAAAACCAATAAATACTGTACAGATTATAATAAAAGAGTGAGATAACATAAGATGCAAGTAGAGATATGTTGGTCAAAAACAAACAAACAAAAAGCATCAGTATTTCAGACTGTATAAAGTTGATTAGTGCGAGATGTGAGGCACTGGTTTAACTTTCTGCAATTTCTACTTTTTTTTGTGATGAGTATCGATTACTGCCCCCTCCTGGTGTGGAGACTTGTTTCCTCTCATACAAGAAGAACAACAACAATGCGTTTATTTTTAATCACATCTTTCACCAACCCAAGGATACTTTACTGAGTAATTGTGAAAAAAAACACTACAACAAAAACAAAATGAACTACAAACAAACAAACAAATAGATCACCGAATGAGGTCATTACAGAGACGTCGAGAAAAGGAACACAACAAAATCACGAATCATGTGATCAAAGACAGCAGATGAGCTCAGAGCATGGAAAAGTAATAAACAGTCAGTGATCAGGGGCGAGAGAGAGAGAGAGAGAGAGAGAGAGAGAGAGAGAGGATTTTTGAATTTGGGGAGAGATGTTCCACCCTGAAGCCTCTGAGGGAGAGAATTTCACAGCTTGAGACTGTGACCCTAAACGTCCTGGAGCCCATGGTGGATAGTTTATATTTGGGTGATGAACAACAGACCAGAAGATGAAGATCTGAGACTGTGAATGGGAGAGTAGGGCTCAATTAATTCCATTAGACACTGAGGAGCATCGCCATGGAGTGCATTAAATGTGAACAGAATAATTTTATACTGAATGTGATACAGAACAGGGAGCCAGTGGAGGTTCTAGAGGATGGTGTGATGTATGCTCAGTGTTTAGCGTGGGCGAGGACTCTGGCTGTGAGGTTTGAACATACTGAAGCTGAGCAATGGACTTGGCTGGGAGACTAATGCACAGAGGATTACAATAATCTCATTGTGATGTAATAAAAGCATGGATGAGTGTTTCAGTGTCTTTGGTACTGAGTGCAGGATGGAGATGTGCAGTTCTGGAGGTGAAAAAGGCCATTTTATACAAGCAGTTTGTGCGATTTTCTAAAGAGAGAGCAGAATCAAAGATAACACTGAAGTTATGTACAGCAAGGGAAAAGTTAATGATGAAGAGCCAATAACCAGATTCAAAATACTACTAGAAGAGGTGATTGGTTCCAACTCAATCAGAAAAAGATCCGTTTTATTTAAGAGAGGGGGAAGGGCAGGTACAGAAGGCCTACAGCTGATGTAAACCTGTATATCATTTGCATATCGATGAAAATTCAAATCATGATGGCAGATAATTTGGCCCAGAGGAAGCATGTAGGTAATGAACAGAAGAGGACCCAAGACTGAACCCTGTGGGATGCCACAGCTGACAGATGCCATGGAAGGCTTGCACTTAGTGATGAAAATAAACTGCTGTCTATCTGTGAGAGAGGATTTTAACCAGGAAAAGACAGACCCAGAAATATCAACAACAGAGAGACAGGAGACAAGCAGTTCAAGACAAAATGTGTCAAAAGCACAGGGAAGGTCCAGAAGAAGGAGGATATTCAGAGTCCCAGCATCCACAGAGGAGATGAGATGAGGTCATTAAATACCATAAGAAGTGCAGACTTGTTCCTGTGAAATGAGCAAAGATCAGAATGAAATAGTTCATAAAGATTATGAGTGGCAAGATGGAACTGCAGTTTGGTGGCAACGGCCCTTTCAAGAAGTTTTACAGTGTGTGGAGGATTAGAGACTGGTCTGGAGTTATTAAATCAGATGGATCGGGACCAGGGTTTGTAGTACTGGAGTTACTGCTGCAGTTTATAAATCAGGCGGGAGAATACCAGAGATAAGGGATGTGTTAATCAGACGAGAGATAGGCTCAGCAATAATGAACGTCAGGTGTTTTTTTTATTTTATTTTATTTTTATTATGAGGGGGGAGCAGGGTCGAACTGACAAGAAGATGAGTGTGAGTCTGTAATTAGCTCAGCAACAGATAGAGGAGGAGAGGGAGTGAAAGAAGATAGCAAGCATAGAGAGAAAACCACTCTACAGGAAGTTCAGGACAGGATGAGACCGTGTTCGAGAAGCAGTTGAAAATGGAGATGATGTTATCATGAATAAAAAAATGTAGGAAAGAATGCCAGAGTTCTGCAGAACCACTCAGACCAAAGGGCTGAATGATCTTACTAATAGTAAAAAAGTGGTTTTTGAACTGGTGGCATTGCTAATAACAGAGGACAGGAAAGATGCTCGAGCAGCATGGAAGGCAGTTTTGTATTTGTGAATGTGATCAGATTAAGCTTGTGATTGGACAACAAGACTTTTGGAAAGCCTCTCCAGACACCGACCTGCTACGACTTGATCCAAAGCTCCAGAGTGAACCAGGGAGGAACGAGAACTAAGGCGGCACAAGCTGAATCTTCTGAGGAGCAAACATACTTATAACTGAAGAGGCAGAAGAGTAGAACACAATGAGAATCTCAGAGGGGAGAAGAAGTCAAGCACTGAGGAGAGAAAGGAGGTAGACTAGAAGACATTCGGATCGATAGAGTTGAGATTTTGGTAGATGATTTTGGTTTTATCTTGTCGATGTTTGGTGACTGGTAAGAAAAAAAACAGATTTAAATGAGAGAATGATCAGAAACCCAAAGGCAGAGACATCAAGCCCGGAGGTACGAGATCATGGGCATGGCCATGTCCATGAGTGGGGAAGTCAACATACTGCCTCATGTCACACAGACACAGTAGGTTTTGAAAGAAATAACAGGTTCCTGAACTGCATTTAATGATGTACCAAGTTTCTGTCGAGTTTTCCAGGTCATGAGTTCCATTTTCTTGCTGATAGTGAGCACAGTGAAAACTAAATTTGAGTTGATAATATTGTGGGTCAAGAGTTGTTAGTTCTCTGATTAGACAGAACTTTGGGGACAGTGGGATGGTGCCGTCCAGAACCAAAGATATGCTGTGGGTGAAGCTTTTGCAGAATTGATGAACCAGTGGACAGCCCCGTATGGTATGGGCTTAAAGACCTGTGGTATTGAGTGAGCAGTGAGGACATTGGCCAGAGGCACTGAAACACATTTTATATGTTTTGGGTTGAGGGAGACGTGCTCTGTGTCGTATGTTGTATTATATCAATTGTAAATTTGTTGATGAAGTCATTGTGAAAGTGTTGGAGCAGATGTGTTCCCAGACACTGCTATCAGCGGAGATGGAAAAATCAGCTTCCGAGTTTGTTTTTCTTTTTTTTTCTTTTTTGCAGTGTGGGTTAAAGGAAGAGATAAATAAAGGAGGTTCTCGGACTTTATTAAAATAAATATTGTTTTTTGTTTTTAATCAATGTTTGATTTGTATTGATCTCCACTGGTGCCAGACCTCTGGATCAGATCGTGAAAGCTGAGGAGTGTGCTGTTATCTTGTGATCATAAATTTGATGGAGAGGGGATATTACCATTCCTGTTTCCAAATTTGAGATTTTATTGGGGTTTTGTTGACCAGGAAGTCCAAAGTTGATCAGATTGGGGTGTGTTTGCAGCATATCATATCAAAGTTTGTCATTGTGTTTTTCTTTTTTCAGGCTGCCCGAGTCGGGAGAGAACCAGGTTTTTATAACAGAGGGTTTTTTTCATGTTTTTCTCAGGAAACATAGATCTGTAATGTCTCTGCATTCTGATTGTTCCATTTTCAAGCCATGGGTTTTTTATATTGATTTTTGTAAATCCATTCTGTAATTGGTTGTATTGTAGTTGGTGTGCTAAATAGTAATGTGGAACATTCAGTCCCTCTAAGCCTCTGTGAGATTTATCTTTTTGTAGAGTGGCCTGTTTTATCTACGATGGCTTATTTTTCTGGGAAAGTCCAGATATTATTGAGTTGAGATTGAAAAACCAGTCTGTGCGAGGTTGGGCGGCCTGTGCGAGGTTGGACAGGGGCCACTGCAAAGAGATAATTAATTTTGGGTAAAATATTCAGATGTTTATTCCGTCAGCTGTCATCTTTCTGAAATGGTGGAATCTCGATTTGAGCTCACACTTCAACTGCTTTCACTGGTGGGATCAGCGGTGTGGAGATAATCAGACCAGTCACTACAGAAACACAGAGCAGATCTTAATCAGTAAAACTAATATTCAGATCGGCGTTAAACTGTTGCATAAAATCACAGTGTGCTTTAATTTGGAGAGAAAGCAGATTCATCGTCACGCTCTTATTCCCTTAGCGAGCATTCAGTCCCTTCCTTTAGTCCCTGCTCTAATTTACACACACTCTTACATTTCACACACACACACACACACACACACACACACACACACACACACACACACACACACACAAAATGTTCACTACTTAACAATGTTTAGTCCTGAAGGTCCACGCCATCTTTTTGGATTTTATAGCAATGCAGCTGCAACATTCAGTTTAAAATTACCCGTAGATCTTTAGTGATTGAAACGCGGCCCCTAAGGCCCTCGACTTGAAATTAGAGATCAACAACAAAGTTTGAGAAAAGCCCAGAGTGTCATGAAGTGGCATCAGGTTTAGAGTAAAGTGTCCATTCTAATGTGTTACTGTTTCTATAGCAACAGCTCATTCACAGCCACATACATTTGTTTGATTAACTTTATTAAATAAAGACGGGCTGGTGAGGGAATGAATGTTTATAGCTGCTATAGTGCAAGTAAGAACAAAAACTAACTCGTCTCACCAAACATTAATTGTAACTATAAATGGATAAAAAGTACGATATGCAGTACCTTATGCCATAATAAATAAAACCTGTAACATTTGGAAATCGCTGTTGGAGAAGAGAAAAGTGTTGCGACATCAGCTCTGCAAGAGGTCAGACCGTATTCACTTCTCTGGATCTTTATGTGGAAAGAAGTCAGAAGTCAGAAACACTTTTATTGCCAGGTATGTGAACACATACGAGGAATTTGACTCCAGTTCCACTTAGCTTTCATAGTACAAACAGATAAAAGCATATACACAAAAACAAACAAACAAACAAACAAACAAACAAACAAACTAACAGAGGTCTGATTGCAACCTGAATCCACCAAAGCCTGAGCCCCTGAATCCACCAAACCCCCTTGCATACTCATGACTATTCTGTATGTCTCTGCTTGATCAGGGGAAGCCTGAGGTGCATCAGCAATGTGAACCAGTAGCCTTGCCTCCTTGCAGAAGCATTGATTCCCCACCTTCCCTCTGTGCCTACAGACCTGCCAAAGCTTGCTCTCAGTTCTGGTTGGCATGGATGAGTTCATCTGTGGAGAGAGAGAGGGGGCTAATGGTGGCACAGACACCAAAGGAGAAGGGAAAGTAGAAACACAAGGATATATGCAGATGTGGGGAACAGGTTTCAGGGGAATTGGCCACCATTTCCACAGGACTGGGGAGGGGAGGGGCAAGGAGAGGGAGAGGAAGAAGGAGAAAGTGATTGAGAGAGAGAAGTTGTAACAGAGCCTGCTTCCAGATACACCATCAGATGATTCTCAGCCAGTTGGACTGCCTCCTCCAGCAACATTGTCAACCAGACCCACACTGACATTCCATTCAGCAGTTGAGCAATGAACTGCTCCAATGTCACTCACCAGTCCCCTTTGCTGTAAGCCATCAAGTGAAAGCACTGGCACTGCTCTTCTGGGTCATGACCAATGAGCTATAGGATGGCTCGCTTTAGGTGGGGGTACTCTAGCATGGTGGTGGCTGGGAGCTGTTGAGGTGTAAGCTGGACTTCCCAGGGGTGAGCCACCCATTGTGAAGTTGGCCATGAGCTTGCCTCAGCAACATGCTCAAACAGCTTGAGGAAGGTGTTGGGGTCATCCTGTGGCTCCATCTTCACCAGCTGAACCGGCATGCTGGCTGCAGGAACAACAGCTGGACTACCAGCAGACTGGACCCAGCTCCCTATCACCTGCTGATCCTCTGCCTGGGCTTCGAGCAGAGCCCAGAAGTGCTAGCCCTGGTCAACAGACAGTGTGATGAGGGTGTGCTGCTGGGGCTGGAGGTCATCAGTGAGTGTTTGGAGGAATTCTGGGACTGGCTCGGATCCCATGGCAGCATTCATTCCTCAGATCCCGGGTTTGGGCACCAGTTTAATGACTCTTGGACATGTGGGGGAACAGAGGAACTGGAAGCAGGCTTCAGAACAGGTGAGTTTGTTTATTTTTCCTCACTTTTCAGTGCAATTATTGAACCACACACACAGACACCACATGCTTTAGGGAACAGATCTCTCTCTCTCTCTCTCTCTCTCTCTCTCTCTCTCTCTCTCTCTCTCTGTCTCTCATTCCTGACTGTCTGAAAGACACACAGAGACACAACTTAACCCTCTGGGGTCTGAGAGTATGTTCTGGCATGCCAATGAATTTGGCATGCTCTGATTTTGTTGTCAGTTTCAACAAATCTAAGCAATATTCTCAAATACTAAGCACAAGTAGCTACAAAGTATGTCATGATTGTACTAAAAAAAATAAACACATAAATGAAGATGTTGTCAAGCACAGTTTTAGTCCATGGAGGAATTGTGCCCAATCCCCCTGATTCTGCATACAAAATGTGTAGAAAGCAGCCTCCCTCCTGATTTGCACACTCTACCTGGCTGTTGGACTGTGGGTGATAATCATACATGAGACTCACTGATACACCTAATCGTTCCATGAAGCTGGACCACAGTCTTGAGATAAATTTGTCCCGGTCACTCACAATGTCTTCTGGGATTCCAGAATAATGAAAAACATGGTTGAAAATGAGTTTGGCAGTTTGTAATGCAGTGGGTAGTCCAAGTAGCGGGATAAATCTGATTGCTTTTGAGAATCTGCCCATAATGACCATGATGACTTTGTGGTAGGTCAGTGATGAAGTCAAAGGAGATGTGTGACCAGGGTCTTTGAGACACCAGGAGAGGGCATAATTTCCCAGCAGGTAGAGCTTGAGGTACTTTGGCTTGGGCACAGGCTGAACAAGATGAGGCAAAGTGATTTATCTCAGAGATCATATTTTCCCACCAGTACTTGTTCCTTATTACGTTCTGTATGTTCTGTGTATGTTCTGTGTATGTTAGTATGTTCTATGACTGCTGGGATGACCAGTGGCTGGGGATGCATGTGCCCAGGTGATGAGCTTCCCTCTGAGCTTGGGTGAAATGTACAAATGCCTGGTGGGACAGTTCTTGGGAGGGATCAGGGGTTGAGAGTGTTTAATCTCTTCATCTAGGTCCCAGGTAATGGCTTGGGTGAATCAGTCTGGTGCTAGGATAGAAACTGGTTCTGAATTAAGGGGTGAGGAGTTGTATATTCAAGAGAGTGCATCAGCCTTTGTGTTCTTGGTGTCAGGGCGGTAAGAGATTGTGAACCGAAAATGTGTAAAGAATAGGGCCCACCTGGCTTATTGAGGATTGACGTGTTTGGCAGGCTTCAGGTACTCTAGGTTTATGTGATTTGTTAGAATTATAAATGGATGTGCAGTGTCCTCCATCCAGTGTCTCCACTCATCCAGGGCCAGCTTGATTGCAAGGAGTTCTCGATTGCCAATGCCATAATTCCTTTCAGTAGGTGTAAGCTTCTTCAAGAACACTACTGGGTGCAACTTGGGTTTCTCACCAAAATGTTGTGAAAGCACACCTCCTCCTCCCATCTCAGATGTGTCCACTTCCACTACAAAAGGTTTGGTAGGGTTTGGATGTTGTACTGTAATATGGGAGCAGACATGAAAGCTGCTTTAAGCTGTTTGAAAGCCTCTTCAGCTGCTGGGTTCCACTGGAGGTGCTGTGGCCCATTCTTTAATAACGAGGTAAGAGGAGCAGCTATGGTACTAAAATTTCTGATGAAACACTGATAGAAGTTTGCAAAACCTATGAACTGTTGCAATTCTTTCACTGTCATGGGAGTAGGCCATGAAGTGACTGTGGAGACTTTAGACTGATCCATACTGACCCCTTCAGCACTAATGATATATCCAAGAAATGAGATCTGACGAACATAAAATTCACATTTATCTGCCTTCATATAAAAATGATTTCCAAGGAAGCAGGAGAGTATGGACCTGATGTGCTTGTAGTGACTTTCTTCATCAGAGGAATAGATCAATATGTTAGTCATCGATGTAAACTATAATAATCTCTCCAACATATCCCTTAGGACAACATTAATTAAGCACTGGAAGACACTGGGTGCCGAAGAAAGGCCATATGGCATCACCAAATACTCAAAGTGCTAAAGGCCATTTTCCACTCCTCCCTCTCTCGGATTTGTACCAGGTTATATGCACTGTGTAGATCTAATTTTGAGAATATCTGGGCTGAGCATAGTTGTTCTAGTGCAGATGGTACCAGCAGGAGCAGGTACGGGTATTTCACTGTAATCTGGTTGAGACCCCTATGATTGATACATGGCCAAAGACCTCCTCCTTTTTTTTCAATGAAAAAGAAGCTGGTGGATGCTGGTGAGGCCTCTTGTATATACTTCTCCATAGCTGACTGTTCTGTTAACAATAGTGGCTATATATGGTTGCATGGAGGGGTTGTGCTGGGGAGGAGATCAATGGGACAATCATAGAGGTGCTGAGGAGGTAGGCCACATGCCTTACCCTTACTGAACACCTCGTTCAGGTCCAGGTAGTGTGCAGGGACATTGTCAAAGGTATCAGGTTGTGGACTTTCTATGGAGGTAGACAAGACAGCTAACTGAGGACAGGGTAGATGTTTCTGAAAGCACATAGGTAACCATTTTAGAATATCTTTACTTTGCCAAGAGATCAAGGGGTCATGGAACTGAAGCCAGAGATAACCAAGAATGATGTCATGCTGTTTGAGTGATGAATAGTGAGATGAGTTCAATGAATTTCCCCTCTGCTTCTGGGTCTTTAAATGCAGAGAAGACTTGGATTGAGTCTAGCAGTTTCAAAACACAGGTTGTTTAAAGGATTTTGCTTCATGATGAAACAGGGAACTCACCGGACTGGGTGATGGATTAACGGAATGAGCAGGAACATCCAGAAACGGGTGAACAGGACATTTGGTGATGAGATGATTGGACTCACCACAGTAGAAGCACAAACCCTCTCGCTGCCTTCTCTCTCACTCGAATTGCATTAGCTGAGCCTGAGACACCTCCATGGGTGTGGGATCATTGGTGGCTGGAGCCATAGTTGTTGTCAGTTGTAAAGAGCATCTATTTGTGATGAGGTGATCTAGGTGAATGGCCAGATTGATGAACATGTCGAGGGATAGATGTTTGTCCTGACAGGTCATTTCACTCAATACCTCCAGATGTAATCCTTGGTGAAATGTGGCTTTTAGAGCAGGTTCATTCCAGCCACTACCAGAGGCTAAGGTTCAAAAGTCCAGAGCATTTACTCTTCTACTGCCCTGTTTAATGGATAGGAGACTATATCTGACCTTGACTCCTTCTGGTTTGTGGTCAAACACTCATTTGAACAAATACAGGAAATGATCATACAGTAGGAATTGGTGTATTCTCTGCTATGCTTCCATACAGTGCCAGCCCATTGTAAAGCCTTGCCAGTGAGTAGCGTGAGAAACTTGGTGATCTTCTGTTCATCAGAAAGTCTGGTGAGTGACAAAAAGTATAGGGAGCATTGTAGAAGAAAACTCTTACAGTTATATGTCTCTCCCAAGAACTTTTCTGGTAGCGGAACAAGCTGTGTGGCACTGACTGAGTGTGCGGAGCATATTAGGAGGGCCTGTGACATAACAGCAGCAAGCTGCATCACCTGAGTGTTAAGGTTGCTGAGCAACTGCTGATGTTCACCTAACAAATGCTCTCGTGCATTGAGTGCAGTCTGCTTTGCATCCTCTGCTGCATCTGTCAGTGGCGAAGTATCCTGTCAGGGTTCAGGCTCTTACGGATGTAGGCACAGGGGAGCACAAGTGAAGCAAACAGTAGACTGAGCCAAATCAGGAACCAGGAAGCATAGACAAAACAAATGTGCAGGGGTTGGTCGATCAGTGAACAGGATATCGTAGTAGAGACATGAAACTGGGTCAGAACAAAACGTAAACATGGGTCAATACACTGGGAATCAGGCGGAAAGTAAATGGCTCAGTATAGTTAGGTGGAGAATGCTAAACGATACTTCGCAAATGGAGAGTGTGAATGCTGGGCTTTAAATAGGGGAAGTGATTATGAGAAACAGGTCCAATTAATAATCAGGTGACAAGGAGTGCTGAGACTCCTCGTTGTTGTAGTTCTGAGCAGCCATGTTTGAAGGCTGTTTTGAGCTAGAGCTCTCAACGCTGTTCCTAACAGACTCCAGTCTTTTGTTTGAAACTCATATCAATAACACTATGTTGATAGCTTTCTTTCATCTCAGAAATATTGCTAAGATAAGAAACATAATGTCACTACATGATGCAGAAAAACTAGTTCATACTTTTGTTACCTCTAGGTTGGATTATTGTAATGCCTTACTGTCTGGATGTTCCAATAAGTGCAGTGTTGGGAGGGTTATTTTTAAAAGTATTCTGTTACAGATTACAGAATACATGCCCCAAAATGTAGTTTGTAACGTATTCTGTTAAGTTAATCAATGTGAGTAACTTATTCTGAATACTTTGGATTACTTAATATATTGTCATGCTCTTTACAACTACATGAATGTCG
>JAPEKM010000026.1:10187758-10197823 GCA_027575975.1 Cathorops multiradiatus
TGTCTCTCATAGTTGAAGTGTACCTATGATGAAAATTACAGGCCTCTGTCATCTTTTTAAGTGGGAGAACTTGCACAGTTGGTGGCTGACTAAATACTTTTTTTCCCCACTGTATATTTTAAAATAAGTCACCAATATAAAAAAAAAAGATGCATGGTGACAAAAGCAAGTCATGATTATACCCAATGGAAACATAACCATATTTATATCCAATAAAAACAAATAAACAATTATTCCAAGACAATACTATTGGCTTAAAAAAATTACCACATGAAGAGTATGATGGTAAATATATATTTTTTTCTAATTTGTTGAGTGAACCATGAGTAATTGGGCTTCAGTTTATTGTATTGCTCCATATTTGCCACAGGCACCATTTCGCTCAGTCTCTCCATGGATATCCATACAACTTTTGTCTTTTTTTGCTTGCCAATGAATTTTACTTGTGATTGATGCACCACACATTAATATTAATGTATTCCAGGAGGTTCTGGGCCTGCATCATCCCGATAAACACTAATAGAACCTGATGACAGCCACTCAGAGGACAAGGAGCCTGTCAGTATTCAAGTGTAAGTGAGTGCATCTGTGAAATTGCATCTCTCAAAATGTGTCAAATAGCTGTGCTCTCTAATGGCCATCTGAAAATGGAGCGGACTCTTAGGCTGGCTGCAATAGCAGGTGGCCTATCCATAAATGGCCCCGTCAGCCCAGCACACACAGATCATTCACATCTTTGCTTATTCCCATTATCTGCAGGACAATGCAACAAGCACCACATGCCCTGATTACAAGGGCTGCAGGTGTTTACCATAATGTCACATCATTTTCTCTTCAGTTATCTTTGGGTGAGTGGAAAAATAGCCCTCATCTCCTGTTTCATCAAGCGGTGCTATTATGCCTTTGAAAGACATGCTAAAATGATGGATATGATGTGTCTTGTCCTGGTCAGGGTCATAGTAGATCTGGAACCTATCCCAGGAATAATGGGTGTGTGAGAGGAATGGATGGGATTCCAGTCCATCACAGAGCTCAATAGTTTTTGATTTAGTATAGAATACATGGCCAATGATAGGTTTACTCCATCCCTAATACAAATGCCATTTTGAAAGCCAATTGTTTGAAAGCAGGATGACCAGCAGATGCAAGCTCTTCTTCATAGCTATTAAAAACAATTTACCAAAGTCAAAAGCATTTATACTATTTATACCAATTGGTGACAGTAAAATGTTAGGCATGTGTGTATAACATGATTTTGCCTACAAGGTACCCCATCATCACTGTTCTGTATTGTATGAAAAAACACAAGTCATCTATACAGTTTATTTTAAAGCTGATGTGTGTGGGGGAGCCTTTACAGCATCAAATAATTTATTTCATAAAAAAATACGAAAATGAGTCAAAACCATTTGTGCTGTTAGTGTTAACCAATTTCTGTGCAAGTCAATTACTAAATGGAGAGGCACTTGGAGACTAACAGCCTTTAACTAGATCACTTTAACATTATAAAAGATTTCTTAATTGACCATCAGCTTTATTGTATTAATCTCACAGGACTACACAAGTTACATTTTATTTCCTTGCATTTGTCAAATCTCATACCCTTCTGCAAGAGTATAGGAACGTCCCAAATAGAGAGTAAAATAATAGCAATTCAGTCTCTGTGTGGGGGTGTGGGGAGTGGAGCAATAAGATTTAAGACTTGGGCTTACCAAAGTCTTTAAGACTTGGGCTTATCAAAACCTGACTGCTCCTCTACAAGGATGTTATTCCTAAAAGATGTCACAACAAGAATGCAGGGAGATTTAATAAATAACTTTACTAAATCATGAGTCCCTTACCTTCTAGATCTCAGTAACCTTCATGACTCCATGTTAAATATCATGGCAAATTGAAATGAGCAAATGGAACAATGCAATTTAGCAATATGACAATTTTATCAATGGGTGCTAGTCTTTTTTTAATATATCATAGAGAAAGCCCTGGAGAGATAGTGCTAAACAAGTATCTCACTAAACTTTAAATCTTTAGTCGTCTGTCTTAAAAACTTCATCACATTAGAGGTGTCGCTGAGCTGAAATCATGAAATGAATACTCCTAAGGGTTAAAAATATGTACTAATTTCATAAAACACCACAAGGGTTCATGCTTCCCAAAACTGTCTATTTGAAACCTTTTCTGAAATGAAAACTTTCTGTTGTAGGGCATCAAGCATTTAAGAAATGTACAGGACATACCAAAGAAACAATTCAGATATCCTTTAAAAAACAAATTTTGAAGTTCATCAAAAGTTTCACAACCAATTAAGGACAAAGGCATTCCGTTTGATCTGTACTGTAATAACTAGATTCATTATTCCTAAGCACTGTTTTCTCTCTTTTCAATAGAAAAAGAATTGGCCATAGTCTTGGGTGAAGACCAGAGGCCCTTATGGTGCTTTTTTTCTTTAAAAAAAAACAGCCCACATAACTGAACACAACTCCACTTGTCATCTTTCTCACTCCCTGAAGACTGATTAAGGGATTCTTCTCAAACGCCGTCTCTGTCTTTTTTCTTGGTCTTTACTTTCCATCCCTCTTCACTCCTGGGACATGGTGCCTGACAAAATTTAAAAGCACATCAATTAGACTGGCAAGTTGCAATGCAGGTTCATGCAAGTATGCCACAATTACACAAATGAGGCAGTGAAAGCAAAACACACTTCCAGCCTTCCTCATCCACTCATGTTTTTAACTTGATTAGTCGTATAGTCAAGATTACACAGAAAAGGCTACAGGAGCGTTTCCTTACTCTGAATTTAATTGGCCCACAAAGGAATTGTGTTATTCATCCTATCCTGTTAATAAACGTATCATTGAGACAGACAGCTATATTACACACAAGGAGGTATTGATAGGACATAACAGTGGAGGATCGATACGAGGGAACTGGAGAATGTGAGCATCGCACCCATCATACTTGGTCATCGAGCATATTTATAGTCCATATCAGGTCCAATAAAGGACTTGAACAAGGGATTAGTCCAATGAATGCAAAATCTTTGGACCAAAGAAGAAACTGATCATGGTTCTCCAATTGATCAAATTAAATCCATCCATGGAGAAATAAGAAGACAGGACCTGCTGAAATCATGGAAAATGAAGAGTTTCTAAAGAAAGAGACACAGGAATGACCCCTTTGCTCAGAAAGAGAAATAAGTGATGGTTGTGTAATCACACTTCCTTTGCAGTCCTTCATTAATGATGATTATAGTTTGAGGTATTGCTAGTGTCTCTATCACATTGACCTGTGGGTGGACGAATGTGCATGGGGTGAGACCTTATTTGCTTGGTACTGAAAGTGTCTACTCCCACTCTTTGCCTCTATTACACAAACAAAAGCTGTGCAATCGATCACACAATTACTGCACAGCATGGGTCACCTGGGGCTAATTATTAAACACCACACCAAACCTAAATTTTCTTTCCTCTGTTCAATAACACAGCAGTCACAAGTATTGCACATTTAACACCCAACCTCCACCTTCCCCAATTAACACATTCATCCTATCAGCACCTCCAGCTTATTTAAAAATACAAATGCCAAAGTCTCTGGTTACAAAGCCTAGTATGTGTATTGGTGCACTTTAGCATTGTTTAGTTCTTATAATGAACAGTTGCTCCTTGTCTTGTGTTTCACTTAGTCACCAAGTTACAATTGTATAAACATCCATCTCTCATCCACTCTATTTATGTTAGGGCATAGTTTCATACCAGGTAGCACAGCTTACACAATTTCTATCTCAGTGAGGATGCGTGTAGCTTGTTATTGCATTATTGAGACAAATTTTACATGTATAAATTTGATTTTACACATTGTGTAAAACATTGTTGGATAGATGTGTGCATTATCTGGGATTGGGTTAGTCTGGTCTGGATCTCTTGTTAGAAGACTAACTTCTTGGTCTGCTTAGGTCAAGGTGTTATCCCAGTCACAGAAAGCTCCATCTGCAGCATTCAGGTCTGCGAAGGTGATTTTGAAAATGGATAATCTTGGAACAAAATCTGCTCATGCTGCTACTTCAGAGCCTTTAGCAATGCAATCCCACCACCATGGGTAACATCAACCAGAACCTGATTGCTTAGAGGTTATAAATATACACTGAATGGAAGTGATTGACAATCTCTCTGTTATTCTCATGATACTGATATCTCAACCAGGGGGACACAAACACAACATAATTGTCAGAGTGCAGGCACTTACGGATGTATGTGTAGAAAAAAAAACAAGAAACAAATTGTAAATGAAGCCAAAATGAGTGACAGAAATTGTGGTCAGAGACTAGCAAGGGTCTGTGACAGGCGAACAACTCGGTAGAGATGAGATAAAGGGCAAAAATGAGAAAGGGCAAGAAAAGAGTCAGAGAACAATGGGCAGTCAGAGAAACAAGGCATGTACTGAAATGAGCAGAATAATACTTCACGCAGAAGTGGCATGTGTGAGGCTGAAATGGGGAGAGTGGTGATTAGGGAAATGAATGTCAGCTGAGTTCAATAATTGGGAGACAGAAGGCACTGTGAGACTTGGGAGTTGTTGCTCCCTCTGGGAGCTACATTCTTCTTGGGATGACCCCTACCTCTGGGTGCTGGTTTGTCATGGTGTTGAGCATGGAATTCTTGCATGAGCAGCGGGTCTAGGATGTTTTTGGCAGTGACCCAGCTCTGTTCTTCAGGGTTGTAACTCTCCCATTCTACCAGGTACTTAGTTTGTCCTCCTCTTCGTCTGGAGTTGAGGATCGTATTTACCTGATAGATGGGTTTTCCTTCAATGTTGAGAGTTGGCGCTCCTGAACTGGTGTGTTTTCAGCAAGGGGCCCTGGGATGGCAGGTTTTAGACTGGAGATGTGAAATGAGGGTGCTAACCTACTGTGAGGGGGGATTTCCAAAAATGGTAAGAGATCTCATTAATCTGATGAAGGACCTTGAATGGTTCAATGTATCATGGCTGGAGCTTTCTACAAGTGTTAGGTTCCCTTAGGTTCCTTATTGCGACCCATACTCTGTCACCTGGTGAAAAGTCTGGATTGTTTGCCCAATATTTATCTGCATACTCCTTATATCGGTCATTGACTGTTTCAAGACTTTGGTGGACCTCTTCCCATATTGTCTGACTGTGTGAAAACCAATCCTCTACTGATTGTACTTGGCTGGGCGTGTCATCCCAAGAGAACAAAGGTGGATGGTAGCCAAGTATGCACTGGAATGGTGTCAACTGTGTTGCGGAGTGTTTAAGGGAATTCTGTGCACACTTGGCCCATGGGAGTAATTGTGCCCAGTCCCCCTGGTTACACATGCAAAAAATCCTTAAGAAGCAGAGAATTTCTTGATTGACTCTTTCCACTTGGCCATTTGATTATGGATGATATCCAGACATGATACTCACAGATACCCCCAGTCTCTCCATGAAACTGTGAGATGAACTGAGGGCCCAGATTGCTGACAATGTTCTCAGGCAGGCCATAGGATCTGAACACATGCTGAAATAGTAGTTATGTGGTTTGACAAGCTGTGGGGATGCTAGGTAATGGGAGGAGTCTTAGAGCTTTTGAGAAGCAGTTGATGATCACCATTATGGTGGTACTCCCCTGAGAGGGGGGAGGTCAGTGATGAAGTTGATGGCTCTATGGGACCAGGGTATCTGGGGTACAGGGAGTGGACAGAGTTTGCCTGCTGTTGGAGTTCTGGGAACTTTGGCTTGGTCATACATGAAGCATGAAGCAATGAAGTGGTTGATATCAGTGATCATGCTTTCCCAGCAATATTTGTTCTTTAACAACTGGTGGGTGCGTTGGCTGCCTGGGTGGTGGGAGATGCATGATCACAGGTGATGAGTTTATCTCTGAGGTGCTTTGGTACATATAATAGCCCCAGTGAGAGACTGTGGGATAGGGTCAGAGGTTGTGAGTTCCTTATCTCCCTATCTACATCCCAGGTGATGGACTGTACAAAGCACTGCTGAGGAGGAATGGAGTGTGTGACTGTGTCCTGATGAGGCATGGCAAAGACTCAAGATAGTGCATCAGCCTTAGTGTTCTTGGAGCTTGGGCAGAAAGATATGGTGAAATCAAAATGCATGGGTTTAATCTCTTTGCTTTTCTGAGGTATTCCAGGTT
Organism: Cathorops multiradiatus; assembly: GCA_027575975.1. Classification (NCBI taxonomy): domain Eukaryota; kingdom Metazoa; phylum Chordata; class Actinopteri; order Siluriformes; family Ariidae; genus Cathorops; species Cathorops multiradiatus. The sequence goes on from JAPEKM010000026.1 coordinate 10,193,910, forward strand.
TTTTATGGTCCGTGAGGATGATAAATAGATGAGTAGCTCCCTCTAACCAGTGTCACCATTCTTCAAGGGCTAATTTTATGGCAAGCAACTCTGTTCCCCACATCATAATTCCTTTCAGCAGATGCAAGTTTCCTGGAAAAGAAGGCTACAGGATGAGTTCTCAGTTTCTTTCCTAAGCATTGAGACAAGATGGCACCTACCCCAGTATCTGATGTGTCAACCTCAAGGATGAAATGTTTTGATGGGTTGGGGTGCTGTAATATCGGAGGAGAGGTGAAAGCTTGTTTCAAACATTCAGAGGCCTCTTCTGTTGCGGGGTTCCACTGGAGCCGCTTGGGACCCTTCTTGAGCAAGGTGGTTAAGGGAGTGGTGACCATGCTGAAGCCCCTAATAAAGCGACAATAGAAGTTGGTGAAGCCCAGGAAACATTGGAAGTCCTTGATGGACTTGGGAATGGGACAGGATGTGACTGCTGAAACCTTGGATGAGTCCATGCTAACCCCTTCAGCACTGATGATATAGCCTAAGAAGGAGATACATCTCTGATGGAATTCACATTTCTCCACTTTGACGTACAGGTGGTTCTTGAACAGGTGAGTGAGAACAGCTCAAACATGATCCATGTGGGTTGCTTCATCTGAAGAGTAGATGTGGATATCATCAATATACACTATGGCGTATTTGCTTAGCATGTCCCATAGCATGTCATTTATTAGACACTGGGAGAAAGGCCATATGGCATTACCCGGTATTCAAAGTGACTGGTGGTAGTGCTGAAAGTGGTCTTCCACTCATCGCCCCTTTTGATTCTTATGAGATTATAAGAGCTGCATAAGTTGAGCTCTTTTTGCAGACCTGAGTTGTTCCAAAGCTGGCAGAACCAGTGGAAGATGGTATGGATACTTTATTGAGACTTGATTAAGCCCTATTTAGTCAATGCAGGGCTGGAGACTGCCACCCTGTTTCTCCACAAAGAGGAATCCTACTTAGCCTGGAGATCTGGAAGGTCAGCTATAACCTTGTTTGAGAGCCTCCTGAATATATTCCTCCATAGCTGCATGTGCCTTCTGGGAGAGTGGGTAAATGCTGCCTCGTGGTGGTGACATATCTGGCAGCAAGTTGATCATGCAATCATACAGATGATGAGGTGGTAACCCACAGGCTTTTCTTTTGCTAAACTCTTCCTTGATGTCCAGGTAGCACTCAGGGACATTGTCAAGGTTATTCGGTTGAAGGCTTTCTACTGAGCTTGATGAAATTTTGACTTGTGGTTGAGCTATGCAACTTTGGAAGCAGGCTGGTGACCGCTGGCATATTTCTTTATTTTGCCAGGAGATAAAGGGGTCATGAAGTTGTAGCCAAGGGTAACCGAGGACAATGTAATTGGTTTTCTGTAGCAATGATATATAGAGAGATGAGTTCTGAATGCAATGCCCCCACCTGCATGTGAAGGGGAGTGGTGCATTTAGTGATGACCCTTTTCTATGGGTCCTCCGTCAATAGCTTGGATGCTGAGTGTGCTTTGGAGAAGAGTGATTGACAGGTTAAACCACTGTGTAACTGAGTTGCTGACAAAGTTCCCTTCTGCTCCTGAGTTCATCAAAGCAGAAAGTACTGGTGTGACATCTGCCAAATTTAATAGTACAGGAACCTTAAATTATTTGAAATTAAAAGTTCGTGTTGGACTCCCAGTCCATGCTGGGACTGCTGTACAGGATGGGCAGATGGTACACTGCCTGAGCTGGTGTCCGGTGCTCCTGCAGTAAAAGCATGAACCCTCCTCTTTCCTCCTGAGATGTTCAGACCATGACAGTCAAGCACATGACACTTTCATGGGTGAACTGCAGTTGAACACTTTCCTGAATGGAGGGGCATGGTGTCAATAGATGATCCAGGTGAATTGCTAGCATCAATGAGTGAGTCCAGCATACACTGTTCATCTTTGCAGGTGAGCTTGCTGAGAATTTCTGGATGCAGGCCTTGATGAAAAACAGCTTTCAGAACTGGATGATTCCACCCACTGGCTTCTGCTAGTGTCCTGAAGTCCAGGGCGTATTCAGCCATGCTCCCGAAGCCTTGAGAAATATTGAGAAGGCTTTCTCCTACCTCAATTCCCTTGGTTTCATGGTCAAAGACACTTTTAAATTGGATGAGAAACTGCTCATAAAACTTCGTTTGCTCCTCTCCTTGGTTCCAAACAGCACTGGCCCATCAGAGTGCTTTGCCCATGAGAAAAGAGAGGAGCTTCGCAATTTTATGTTCATCAGACAGGTGAAGCATGGTAGCAAAAAATTCATGGAACATTGTAGCAGGAAACCCTTACATACATTTGTGTCATCAGCGAATATTTCTGTAGCTGGATTTTGCAGTGTGGGGATCAGAGGACCTTTGGGACATGCTAGGAGGGCCTGCAACATCACAGAAGCTAGTTTCACCATCCGTGTATTGAGGTCCACTAGCATCTGCTGATGTTCTCCTAGAAGGCTTCCCTGAGCATAATTGCAGTCTATTTCGCTTCCTCCACTACATCCATGGTGGCAAAGTATCCTGAGAGGCTTAGACAGGGAGTGCGGTGATTAGGGAAATGAGTGTCAGCTGAGTTCAATAATTGGGAGACACAGGGCACTATGAGACTTGGGAGTTGTAGTTTGAGGTGTCCATGTTTGTAGTCAGGGCATTCTCAGCTGATTTACTGATAATGATCACCTTTTTTTGCAGGGTTCTTTGTATTTAAAGAATAACCAAATCATGTTTACCCATTTATTCTACCAAAACCCACCAGAAACCCTTCCCTACCTTCCTCACTTCCTACCATCTTTGGATGGTAAGAGCTCAGGCCATATATGCATCTATTGTGAAGCCAGGCCAAATGTATATTTGAACAAATCTATGGTTTCCAAATATGTTCATGTTTCTTTTGGAATAGTAACTCTGATCATGTTACAGGAATAATAATTCTGGACCAGTGAGCAGATTTATTGATCACCATCGGGTTAGCCCCTTTAACATTCCCACCTCTAGACCTTGAGCCATCCATCCATTAAACCAATCCACCCACCTACCCCTTGATCGTGCCTTCATCCATCCAATCAATCCACCCATCCATCAATTAATTCCTTCACCCATCTACCCATCAATTCACCCATCCAGTAATACATCCATCAGATAATCTCTTCATCCATACATCCACCCAGTGAACCAAACAAAATATTAAATCTTTAAAACATCATTCGTTAAATTAATCCACCCATGCATCCATCCACTCATCCATCAATTAATCCTTCCATCTCTCCTTCAAGTAAATAAATTATTCAATGAATACAAGTCATCCATCTGAGAAATTCTTTAACACAAACATTAAAAAGTGTGATCATATGCTATTGCCTCAGACCTCAGACCTTTTAGAACCAGACTTAATGTATTCTCTGTTCAAAGTATCGCATAAAGAATACTTGTTTCCTTTTAAGATTGAACCCCTTTCTAAATGTTACTGTCAAAGGGGCTCAATGCATGGTTCTTCCTTCTGAGCAAAAAAGTTACAAATTTAGGTAGAACTATGAAAGAAACTTATGGTATATTACCAGAACAAGCAATATCACAATTTTGTGCCTCATACTGCAGTGCATGGTATTATCCTCTTTCAACCATGCATGTCTATAGAGTGCACTGTATATTCAGTGACTCAAAGCAAAGCAAGTATTGATTTTACTTTATTAAATTTATTAACATCAATGCAGAAATAACTTTTTCAGACTGTCTCAATCACATGACACATTCACTCTGAGAAATCAGAAGTACCATGTTGCCTTTGAAGACCTTGTTCAGTCCTTTCATGCATTCTGCATGACTCCGGTGGGGGGGGGGGGGGGGGGGGGGGGGGGGGGGGGGGGGGGGGGGGGGGGGGGGGGGGGGGG
>JAPEKM010000026.1:10857177-10867793 GCA_027575975.1 Cathorops multiradiatus
CACGAAACAGGCTTGTCGGGTACATGTAGAACGTATTTTTCTATTGCTATTTGACTATATATATATATATATATATAATTTTTTTTCTTCCTCAAGCACTGAATATGAACTTCACTTCCTCATAAGTAAAGTGGCAAGACATAATAATGACCATTATTATTGCAAAAAAGCCAGAGCATTGGGGGAGGGGGGTTGGGGGTTTCAGGTTTCTTTTCATAAATCATTTGAATTTGTTAGCTTACATAATACTGATATTTGATAACATTGCTTTCATTCTGTTATTCATAAAAAATAATATGTACCTTAATAATCTAATAATAGTCCTCAGTTTTCAGCCTCTTATTTCAGTCTCACAGCTCAGTGATTCTTGTAATTATGAGTAGAGACTGAATGGGCAATATAGGCCCTATGTGTGCACATGTTTGTATATGTGTCTGTGCATCCTTTGGGCAACTTGTGCCTCGTTTGCATGATAACAACCATTTCCTCTTACTCCATTCAGCAGTGAATGTATCTCTCTCTCTCTCTCTCTGCAAGTTATCACAGCCTGTCCAGTCACAGATCAGCAGAGTGAAACAGGGACATCAGGGAGGAGGGAAAAAAGAGAGAAAAAAATGGAGAGCAGAGCAGAAAGCTGGACTATAAACTGAAATTACCGTGACACAATGAGAAGTTTGTTGATATCAACATTCAAGTCAAACCAACTTTTAGTTGTATTTTTAATCAGATGTTGCAGAAAAACAAGTGAATGAAACAAGAGAAAGTGACCAAGATCACCAGACATCTTTTTCTTGCATGGCGGTCTCAGAAAACCGATTAGACATCGCTGAATTCTTGCAAACAGCCAAAATAGATGAACTATCAGGATTTAACCAAACTTAATTTTTTGGGGGGGTCAACTTGAAGAAATCATAAATATATTGCATTTCAACATGGAAACAACACGGAAATATGTTTATTACATTTCTAAACTCAGCTTCATGCAAAGATCACATTTAAGTTTCAGAAATTGTATACGAATAGAGGCAGTTTTCATGGTCATATTCATGACTTGATATTTTATTGATGGCACAGGATGTATGAGTGTATCATGTCTCCTCCAATATCCATCAAGAATGTGCAACAAGAAAGCGCTCCACCTGCACCTGGATCCACTGCGCTCTGGGTCGTACCATTTTAACCATCTTTTCTGGAGCATTCTGCCATCCTCTTTTCTTGCTTTATCTCTCTGTCCTCTATCTGTCTCCCATTTCCCTGACCTCCTTGGTGCCTTGGCATAAATCATGAAGTAAACTAGTGAGGAGCCAAATGACTGTTTCGCATCATAAGATAAACTTAGCCCATGTTGCAAAGCCATACAGAGAGAGAGAGAGAGAGAGATTTCTTAGAAAACCTGGGAAATCAAATAACAACAACAGCAAAAAAAGAAAATCAAATCAGAATACAGCCATAGGCTTTGACAACCTGCTTTTATTCGTGTTGGCGAGTTGAAGGGTTTAATCAAGTGTTTAAGTCAATATAACTGTCAAATTTAATAGCACACTTGGACTAGAGGTGTGGATCAGAACTGAAGTATTGCAAGACCCAAAAAAAAAAAGTTACAGGGGAAGACATTTTTTTTAACTTTCATCTGGACAGGGGCAGTCACAAAGATATGAAACTCACAGGACAAAGAAAAGCCACAGTGATTAATATCGGCATATACTGGAAGGTTGCTCATGCAGTGCTGTGTGATGCATTTACTGTGTTCATTCATTCATCTTCCCTACTTCTTAGGGTTGCGGTGGTTTAAATTACTAATTTGTGATATTTTTCTAAAGAACTCTATTGGTTCTGTTTCCAAAAATATAAACAAACAGGTACAAACAAAGTTACCCAACTACAGACAGGGTAGGGTTTCCATGGGAGCTGATGAGATTGGACAGACTTCATTTTGGAAAGGGTGGGATAAGTCAAACTTGCTACTTAAGCAGGGTTGATTGGTCAGAATTCTTTCAGATAAGGCAGAATTGGTCAGACGTTCAGCAGGAATGGTCAGATTTGGTCAGAATTCCTTTGGGAGATGCTGAGATTGGTAAAACTTTCTGTTGGAGTGGGCATGATTGGTCAGAATTCCTTCAGGAAAGGGTACAATTCATCAAAATGTCTAGGAGAAATGGTGTGATGGGTCAGATTCGCTCTGGGAAAGAGTGGGATTGATTCAAATGCTCTGTTTGTGTAAATACAACCGTATTTTTGAATTTATTTTGAAATATGTACTTTTATTTTGAAAGGAGTAAAAAAGTAGCACTAATTAGTTCTGTAAGCTTCACACAGAGACTGAGGAGTACTTATAGTGGTGATGTCACCTGTTAGTTTGTTTCTTATTATTACTCCATGCTTCGCGGTGCTTGTTACAACTGTGTGAATGTGGGTTTATGAGAAGTGTAAGCTGAAGAATTATATATTCTTGGTTGTGAAGATTGCCTCTGGGGAATGACTCTGCCGTTGACTGAGAAGCAGGCTAAAGTGGTTAGTATTACTATACGTATTTTTATCGGTATTAGCTACAGTGCTAAGTGATGCTATTTTTGTAATGATTGCAGTAGTTGATGTCTTATTTTATCTACTTGAACCTTTAGTTCTACGGTGTCAATAAACATCTGTGAAAAGAACAGGAGTTTCACATCCAATCAATGGGCGACAAAGTAGAACACTTCTGCATCAGTGAAGACTCCGAGCGGGCGAAGACGGACTAGTTGCAGGCCACATCTGATAAAGGGAGGGCCACCTCGTGAACTGTTCGTGTGAATCCAAGGGGCATGCGGACAAGGCTACACAAGCAAGCACGTTGGGAATAGTGTCTTGAAAGTAGCGCAAGTATTTGTTAGCTGCCATTAAGTTTCTAGCACATGGACATTTCATTTGTGTTTTTCCTTAAAGCAGCAGTGGACATTTTTTCCTGCAATTGATTATCTAGTAAGAATTGAGGAAATTAAGTAGATAAGTAAATTCACCATTCTCCCAGTTGAATTTAAGATGTTATAAGTTAATATTAAAGTATTGTTTATATAAAAGTGAGTTTTTCATATTTAGACTGTGCCAATAGTATTTACACTTTGTTAATTGCCATATTTATTATTCATTTATTGAAGTGTTTTATTATGATACTGTAGTGTTTGATGTGCATTATTTAAATGTTAAGCTAAGGTAATCAAAGAGATTTGTTTGTATTTTATTTCATTTTCAATATAGCATTTCATTTCATATTTGCACATATTAGAGAACAGAATATATTTTATTCTAATTTCAATACATTTCAACACATTGTACATTAACATGTCACACACAAAAGGAAATAGTTTTCTGCCAACTGAAGAGGTCAACAATGGAGACCTTCAGGAAGATGGTGACGTGGAGCGGACTACCCTACCACAGCAAGGTGACGTTTGTGAACAAATTGAAGACAAGCAATCTTAGGTTGGTGCAGATGATACACAACTGCCTCCTGGAATTAGGAAAACTGGTCGCATCTGAAAGCTCACTGATAAAGGAAAAGCTCTGTTAGAGGACAGATTGAAGTATTTAAATGTGAGTTTTGTAAAGATGTACAGAAGATGGAAGTATCACATTAATGGCTTAAAAAGGTCAATTAAGAATAATGATGCTGATGATCTGATTGATGAGACTGTAAATGCAATCAACACCATCCAGCTTGATATTGACAATACTTACCTCGAAATAAGAGCCATATCAAGTCCTGAACCTGACATTCGGAGAAGGAATAATACATGCCAAGCATTCACTAAGATCGCAAATATAAAGGCTCAACACTTCCACAGTGGTGATGATGTAGAAGACATATCTCAGCCTGATGTTAAGTCAGTGTTTAACAGTACAGTGTCTGGTGTCTCCTCAGTTCAAACTGCTAAGTCAAGGGCTTCTTCCAAAGCATCGAGACATTCTTCCATCCTGTCCCTGAATGCAAAACAAGTGGCAGCTGAAGTTGTGGCAACACAAGAAGTGATAAAAATAACAAATGCACAACATCAACAGAAGGAAAAAATTTGAAGACTTGAGGTGGAAGATCAAATCTTGAAGACTGAAAGAGAAGCTAAAGAAAGGGAAACTGAAGCAGAGAGTGCTAAAAAAAGAGCTCAGTTTATAGCAGAAAGTGCTGACAGGAAAATGAAGCTGGAAGGGAAAGGAAGAGAAGTAGAATGGCTAGAAGAACTTAAAGGGCATGTTGCAGCACAAGCGAGCCTGCAAGTTTATTCAGAATCTCTCCACCCACCTCTTGCACTTAACCCTTTAATTGATCCATTTTTCCCTCCCATCAAACACCAGTTTCTCAAGCTCTTTCTGTGCAACAAGTTAAGCCCAGTCAAGTTCATTACCTACATGAGGTTACAGCCACCAAGAATCCTCTCCCATATTCCTCCATGTACGCCTCATATTCTGTTCCACAGCCAGCCACATTTTCTCAAGTCCCTGTAAGTCAAGCTATCACCCCGACTGTACTTCAATACTGTACTGATACAACAAGTCCCTTCCACTCAAGTCCCAGCCACTCAAGCCTTTTTCACTCCTTATGAAGCTTCAAATGACCTTGTGGGAACTCTTGCTGAAGCAATCATAGCTAATCGAGTTCCAATTCCAGAACCTGAAGTTTTCAAAGGAGATCCTCTCAAGTACAATGATTGGAAGCTTTCCTTCTGTACTCTGATTGATTGTAAGAACCTGCCAACTCAAGAAAAGCTCTTCTTTCTACGCAAATATGTTGGTGGCACAGCCAAGAGAGCTATTGAAGGCCATTTCAATATGTATAGAACATAATGTAGGAACAGAAACAGCTTATCGTGCTGCCTGGGACATACTTGAGGATAGATTTGGTAATCCATTTATAGTTGCCAAGTCATACAGTGACAAGATACAAGATACATACATGGCATAAAATTGGCCCCAAAGACAGTGAAAATCTTTCTGAGTTTGTTGATTTTCTGAGCAGTGTGGAATCAGCTATGCCATAAGTTCAAGGTCTACAAACTCTTAATGACTGTGTGGAAAACCAAAAGATTTCTGTCAAGCTACCGGATTGGTTGAGCTCACGCTGGAATAGAGAAGCCACAATTTATCAAGATGAACATAAAATGTTCCCTGACTTTAGATACTTTGTGAGAGTTCAACATGGAGGCTCGAATTGCATGTAACCCCATTACATCATTATATGCAGTGAAGCCAACTGACCAAGAAAGATCAAAGCCAACAGAATGAGAACAGTTGAGATATCAAATAAATCTAATCTTTAATGCTAAGACTTTTACCACTAATACAAGGGAGAAGACAAGCATCACATGCATGTTTTGCAAGAAAAACGGCCATACTCCCCATCGGTGTCGCAAGATCATGGAAAAACCAATTGAAGAAAGAGTTAAGTTTGTACAGCTGGAGAAATTATGCTTTGGCTGCTTTAAGATCGGCCATAACTCCAAAGCTTGCACATCTAGAAGTGTGTGTGACTTATGTGGAAAACGCCATCCCACTTGCCTACATCAAGAACATGGGAAGAAAGACCAAGAACAAGGGGTAAGAATAAAACAAGAAAGGTCAGATGAAAACAAAGGAGACAAGAACCAACAGTCTGAATCTATAGAAACACAGCAAGCTATTTCTAATGGAGTTGTTCAAGAGAAGAGCAGCATTTGTACTTCACCTATTGTTCCAGTTTATGTCTCCACGACAACTGATCCACACAAGGAAGTTCTAGTGTATGCTTTACTTGATAGTCAGAGCGACACAACCTTCATCCTGAAGGATGTGGCTGAAACATTATCCACCAAGAAAGAGCCAGTTAAACTTAGTGTCCACGATAAAATCGAAAACAAAAGTGGTGAATACCCAAAAGGTGCAAGGACTACAGGTCATTAGTTTTGATACTAAAATCAAACTCCCAACAACCTATACCAGAGATTATATACCAGCAAACAGATCCCATATACCCACAAGTACAATTGCAAAGTCCTGGCCTTACTTAGAACATTTGGCAGATTAAATGTCTCCTGAGCTCGACTGTGAAGTAGGATTGTTCATTGGCTATAACTGTCCCCAAGCCTTACTTCCCAGAGATGCCATCACGGGCAATGAAAACCGGCCATATGCACAGAGGTCTGTGTTGGGTTGGAGTATTATCAGCTATAGTAACACTGATGTTGATTGTGATTATAAGAACGATCCAGAAATCAAAAGAGCACAGGTTCACACAACAAAGACAAAGGAGGAGAGGTCTATATCAGACCAACTTCAGAAGTTTTCAGATTGGAAGAGAGCCGTAAGGGCCATAGAAAGACTTAAGCATCTTGCAAAGGAGGTGAAAGGTTTTAAAACAAGATCCAGTGAAGCTACGACACTTGAAAGAAAGGATGCTGAACAATTTATAATTCATGCAGTTCAAGAAGAAGTGTGTGTGATGAAATCAAGTCTCTAATGCAAAGGAAAGAGGTACAAAAGAGCAAGTCAACTGAACTGCACAAGTTGAACCCTTTCATGGATAGCCAAGATATCTTGAGGGTGGGAGGTAGATTGACATGTCAAACATCCAGCTATCCTCCCTAGAGGACATCATGTGTCTCAATTGTTGATAAAGCACTACCATGAGAAGGTGAAGCATCAGGGTCATGGAATGACAATCAATGAACTACAGGTAGGCTCAGTGGGATTTGGATCCTGGGGTGTAGTAGTGAAGTGTCATCATTCATCTTCAAGTGTGTTAAATGTAGAAAACACAGAAAGTGTAATCAAGAACAAAAAATGGCTGACCTTCCACCAGAGAGGATGGAAGCCACCCCTCCATTTACCTATAGTGGTTTCGGACCATTTTATGTTAAAGATAGAAGGAAAGAACTGAAGAGATATGGGCTCCTATTTACCTGCATGTGCTCACGTGCCATCCACATTAAGGTGTTGGATGACCTTTCCATTAATGCCTTCATTAATGTGTTGCGCTGCCTTATTGCCATAAGGGGCAATGTAAGTTAACTACAAAGTGACCAAGGCACAAACTTTGTGGGGGCACGCAACCAATTCCAGGGATTAATGAAAGGAATAGAGCAAGAATGTGTGAAAGAGCTAGGATGCAATTTTGTCATGAACCCACCTGCTTCCAGTCATATGGGCAGCATCTGGGAGAGGCAGATTCGGACTGTGAGAAGTGTCCTCACATCCATCCTGGACCAGTCTGCTGGAAGATTAGACAGCTCTTCATTAAGAACTTCCCTGTACGAAGTGATGGCGATAGTGAATAGTCGACCATTGACCACAGAACATCTTAATGATCCATTAGGACCAGGACCCCTAACTCCAAATCACATACTGACAATGAAATCGTCAATAATTGCACCACCACCTGGCGAGTTTATAAGGGAAGATCTCTATGTCCAGAAAAGATGGAAGAGAGTTCAGTTCTTGTCCAATGAATTTTGGACCAGGTGGAGAAAGGAGTATTTGCTGAATCTGCAGCAGAGGAATAAATGGATCAAGGACAGGAGAAATGCTAAAGTAAATGACATTGTCTTGTTGCAAGATGATGGCACACCAAGAAATCAGTGGAAGTTGGCGAAGGTAGTTGAAGTCTTCCAAGGAGCTGATGGAAGAGTCAGAAAACTCAAACTGGTTCTTAGTGAAACAACACTAGACATGCACAACTAAGCTAGTTTACTTAGAAAGGACCATACATAAAACAGTACTATTGCTTGAGGCTGAATAAGTAGGTTAGCTCTTAAACAAGATTGTTTTTGTTTGTTTTTGAAAGTATATTTGTGTATTTACCAACATGCCTCATAAGGTTTTGTTAATAATGTCAATTTTCCTTGTGAATCACACATTGTGTGATGGTGGGAGTATAAATGCAGCCGTCTTTTTGAATTTATTTTAAATATGTACTTTTATTTTGAAAGGAGTAAAAAAAAAAAAACAGAAGTAGCGCTAATTAGTTCCGCAAGCTTCACACAGAGACCAAGGAGTACTTATAGTGGTGATGTCACCTGTTAGTTTGTTTCTTATTATTACTCCATGCTTCACGGTGTTTGTTACAACTGTGTGGATGTGGGTTTATGAGAAGTGTAAGATGAAGAATTATATATTTTTGACTGTGAAGATTGCCTCTGGGGAATGACTCTGCCGTTGATTGAGAAGCAGGCTAAAGTGGTTAGTATTACTTTATATATTTTTTATCAGTATTAGCTACAGTGCTAAATAATGCTATTTTTGTAATGATTCCAATAGTTTATGTCTTTTATTTTGTCTACTTGAACCTTTAGTTCTACAGTGTCAATAAACATCTGTGAAAAGAACAGGAGTCTCACATCCAATCAATGGGCGGCACGTTTCATGGCTGAAACAGACCATCAACCATTAATAACCATTCTGAGGAAACCGCTACACACTGCATCACCCCACCTGCAAGGTATGATGTTGAAACTACATTGGTACAACCTTGATGTGGGAAACATGGGAAAGAACTGTATGTTGCGGATGCCTTATTCACATGCACACTTGCCTGTGACTGAGCCTCCACTCACTGATGATCTCTTGGAGTTGATGACCATCCAGGTTCTCTCCTCTCGTCGCATAGATGAACTCAGGGATGCTGTGAAGAATTCTCATCTGCCAACAGCTCTCTGATATCATCATGCAGGGTTGGCCAAAGACATGCAAGGAAGTGCCTCATTCTTTCTTTTCTATGAAAGAAGAGCTGACTGTTGACAATGGGCTCATACTGTGTAGACAAAGACTCATCATACCTGCATTGTTACAGAGGTTTTATGTCACACAGCTACACCAGGGCCACCCTGGGGTTGAAGCTACTAAACGCAGGGCCAGAGAGACAATGTATTGGCCCTCAATGTATGTAGACATTGAGAGGGAGGTATCTCACTGTGCTGCCTGCAATGCTCTGACACCCCACCACACAAAGGAACCCCTGCTCCTCCACGACATTCCTGAGTTGCTGTGGTCGTTCACTGCAGCTGACATATATGAATGGCAAGACAAAATGCAAATCTTGTGGACTCTTACAAAGTGTTTGAGCTAGACTACCTGCCAAACTTGAAAAGCACCACAGTGATTGCAAAATTAAAGTGACACTTCGCAACACATGGAGTCCCTAACACTCTCATGACTGACAATGGGACCCAGTTCACTTTGTAGACTTTGCACATGCTTGGGACTTTAAACACATCCATAGTAGTCCACATTTCCCTCAATCTAACAGCCTTGCTGAGCAAGCAGTCTGATCAGCAAAGCACCTTCTGGAGAAGTGCTATCGTGATTGCACAGACATTCAAGCAGCCCTCCTACATGCTCGCAACATCCCCCATGCTGGACTTTCATCTCCTGCTCAGTGTCTACTATCAAGGAGGACCAGATATTTCTTGCCAGCAACTAAAGCCATCCAAACAAATGTCACTGCCACTATCACAAAACACAGAATGAGGGGGAAAGCATATTATGACTGCACTGCCCAGCACCTCCCTGCATTAAACACAGGTCAAACAGGCAGGGTGCAGATTGCACGTGGTTTTGACTGGGTAGCAAGAGTGCAGGGCCCGGCTCCACAACCTAACAGCTACATAATAACATCACAAGGTGCCACATACATCAGGAACAGAAGACATCTCGTGTTGATGACCCGACACAAGTCATCACAGAAGAATACATGCCGCTAATGCCCTCTTCAGCACCACCTGACCCCAACACTGACCACGATGATGCACCACCACCTACACCACCCCGTGCCACTCAGGTGGTCTCCACGAGTGATTCATCTGGCAGGCAACCAGTAGTGACACATGCAAGAAGAGTCAGCCAACCCAGCCAGCGATATCAGGACTGTCACTGAATAACCCACCAGTATCCTGAACATTGTGATTTCATGTGTGTTGATTCTGTGTAATTGCTGTTACTGAACCTATGTTATTGTTAGTGCTTTATCATGTTATGCTGATAAGCTTTAATTATCAGTAAGCACTGAGTCATTCTTAAGTCTTCTTATCCAGTAGTTGTCACACATGTTCTAAACATTTGTGTGCAGTGTTTTGTGTTGTGCTGATCTGAAAGAAAGGGGATAAAGAGTTGTGACACTATTACTTTAAACCAGATAGGCCACAGTTAGAAGACGCCACCAGGTGGTGACCCCGGGTGTTGGTATGGATATTGCCTGCTACCCATGAAGAGACACACTTGGTGAATAAAGATCCAGTGGAGTTGTATCCTACACTATTGTCTGCACTAGCTTCTTTACAGTGGGACTGGTCAGAATTCCTCCTTCCTTTGAGAGTGTGGGATTAGACTTTCTGCTGGAACAGGCAGGATTAGTCAGAGTTCCCTCAGAAGCACCCTTGAGTGGCACAACAAAATAGTGTTCACCTATCATCCAGAGATCACGAATTTGGTACTACTGTCATCTGTGGCTGGGAGTCCAAGAGAGCAAAATAGGCTATGTGCACGCCGAAATGTGACGTAATTTCCGCAGAAATGTGAGGATGGTTGTAAACATCTGGTAGCCATTGAAAGCGCACACTGTGCTGTCCATAGCTGCCAACACTCCTGTTTTTTAGACCCGTCTCTACGTGTACTAAACA
>JAPEKM010000026.1:10883021-10893566 GCA_027575975.1 Cathorops multiradiatus
AATCAGTTGACGTCAGCAGTGTTTCTCATACGATTCTGATTGGACATAATCAGGAGTATTTTTAACTTGGTGGTAGGGATTTCCCAAAACCGGGAGATTATCCAGTTTTTAACAAATACGATCGGGAGGCAGAAGCTAAAATTGGGAGCCTCCCGCCGAAATTGGGAGGGTTGGCAGTTGCCTGGTCCTGGACCAGCTTCCATACATTCACCCTGCTCAGAGTAGAGCAAACCTCATGGTGGAGAAAGTGAGAGGCTGCTCATCAGATGGTGGTTCTGCATTGATGATGACCTCCTTATATATCCATACCTACTGCTCCAAGCTAATTTTAGTGTTATTTGTACACAAGTGGAGGGGAGAGTGAAATTTGTGATCACTAAAAATGTAGTAATTTTTCATGTAGAACATGTTTCTATTCTACACAAGTACACAACATCTGGTTGGTGACACTTCCTGGTTAGTTCACTCTCATTGGTGATTGTGGGTTTCTGCTCAATATTGAAAAAAACACCCAAAATCTACTTAATTGTTCTCTAGTGTGGGGTCAACATAAAGTTGCAAATTTAGTAAAAGACCCCAAGAAGGAAATTGATTTGATTTCTGTTAACATACATGTAGGCATGACTGATAAGGTCAGGTGCTTCATCAGATGCATTCATGCATAAGTAGCAGCTCTCACTGTAATGTTTAAATTAAATTTCAAATTAAGGACACAGGGATATTTTTCCAGCTGTTGTTTGCTTATTTCCCAAGAAGGTTGTATCTTATCTAACCCCACCCTAACACTTTTCCAAAAAATAAGTGTAACTCATACAATGAACCTCTTTTAATTTTGTAAAATATTTTTAGAGTTACACCCATAAATAAAACCAATAAATAAAACAATTCATCGAGTTTATGTGATGGTTACAGGAACATTCCTATATCGTTTATTAAGTGTAACTGGAAGACTGTCATAAGGTTTTCCAAAGTTTTCTTGTATTGCAATGGTTAGGGACACAACTGTGGCAGCAGGGGTGTGGCCAAGTAGCAGTCTGTGAATGGAGGGTGGGTTCGGGGAAGGTAAGTGGCTAAGTCATTCCACCTGCTGTCAATTAATGTGTGTGTGTCTGTCTGTTTGTTTGTTACAGGGACAGAGCATAAAAGGAGAGAGAGAGCAGAGAAAGGGAGCTCTCTCCCCAACCACAATGCATGAGTGAGTGAGTGAGTGAGCGAGCGAGCGAGCGAGCGAGCGATGAAAGAAAGCAAGCTGAAAAACCTGAATAAAAAGTATTAATATAAACATCAACTCTCACCTGCCATGCTTCTGTGCTCCACCCACATCAGGAAATATTACAGTGGTGCTGAAACTTGGAAGCACAGAAGAGAACCACCCTATGGAGTCCCCGCCATTCAAAGAGCTCGTCCTTGCCCTCTCTAGCACCCAGCAGAACCAGCATCAAGTGCTGATCACCCTCCGAAAGGAGTAGGAGCAACACTTGGAAGCCTTGATGCTGGCCCAGCAGGAAGATCGCCAGGCGTTCCAGCACCTACCTGCGTCAACAGGGGTGTCGACCACTGTTGCCACCACCATCACGAAGATGGGACTGCAGGACGATCTAGAAGCGTTCCTCGCTCTTTTTGAGCAAGCAGCCGAGGCATGGGGGTGGCCGCTGGAGTAGCACATGGTGTGCCTTCTCCCGCTCCTGACTGGTGAGGTGCAGCTCGCAGGGCAGCAGCTCCCTGCTGAGAGCTGGCTGGTCTACGTGGACCTAACGAAAGCCATCCTGCAGTGGCTCGGCCGCTCCCCGGAGCAACATCGCCAGCGGTTCTGGGAACTGGCATTGGAGGAGGTCAGTTGGCCGTTTGCATTCGGCCAACAACTCTGGGATGTCTGCCGGCAGTGGCTGAAGGTGGAAAACCACGATGCTGACAAGATCATCGATCTGGTGGCACTGGAGCAGTTTGTCTTTCAACTTCCAGAAGAAATGGCAGAATGGGTCCAGTGTCATCACCCAGCGTCGCTGGATCGAGCCATCAAGCTGGCGAAGGACCATCTGGAGGCGGTTCCGATGGCAGGCAGATGAGGTGTCTCCCCTCACTTCTCTTCTCGCTCTCTCTTTTCTCCCCGTTTCTCACCCCCCTCCTCACCCCATTCCCTTGCCACAGAGATGGCAGCTGGCTCCTCCCCAGCCAGCCCATCACACCTGTGGTGCCCTCCCCTCTCCCTCTCCTGTGTCTGTGTTGTCTCCCCCTCAAGTGAGTGACACCCATAACACCAGTGCAGAGGGAAAGCCTGGGCCGGTGTGCTGGTGTGGTGGGGAATCGGAGCATCTCCAAGGTCAGAGCTATGCAGGGGAGGTGGGTGCTGTAATCCAGATCCCCGACACACCAGAAACCGCACCCAATCGGGCCGGAATGTATCGCATACCGGTGAGTATTCAAGGGGCTACATATTACGCTTTGGTGGATTCCGATTGTAATCAGACCTCAATTCACCAACACCTGGTGCAAGGTGAGGCATTGGGGGGAGCACAAGTGGTGAAAGTGCTGTGTGTGCATGGGGATGTTCACCATTACCCTCTAGTGTCTGTCCAAATCCTATTCCGGGGACAAATGCATAGAATAAAGGCGGCAGTCAGTCCCCATCTCACCCACTCATTGATTTTGGGTACTGATTGGCCAGGATTTAAAAACCTAATGGAATATTTAACATGCAGTGGGCATTGCACTATTAGGTTATGGGAAGATCCCAGTGTGGCATTAAGAGAGATGGAGAAGCTGTCACAGAGCCATCTACATCAACACCACATCAGAGTAAGGAGCAGCCTGCTCCTCTTCCCTCTCTCAGGGATTCCCTTGGGGATTTCCCCTTTGAGCAGTCACAAGATGAGTCTCTGTGACATGCATTTGACCAAGTGAGAGTAATTGATGGTCAAACTCTTCAGCCAAGTGCAGCACCGACCTTCCACTATTTTGCCATTATTAAAGATAGATTGTACTAAGTGTTGCAGGACACTCAAACCAAGGAACAAATAACCCAGTTGTTAATCCCAAAGAGCCATAGGGAACTCGTGTTCCATGCAACTTACTTTAATCCCATGGCTGGACACTTGGGGCAAGATAAAACACTAACCCGAATAGTGGCCCAGTTCTATTGGCCAGGGATTCGCGGGGATGTCCGTCGGTGGTGTGCAGCATGCTGTGAATGCCAATTAGTAAATCTCGCGGCCACTCCAAAAGCACCAGATTAAACCAGATTTAACCAGACACTCAAAAACATAATTTGGAAATTCGTAAGTGAAGTTGTGTGGAATTGGGATAAGTGGCTTGAGCCCCTGTTGTTCGGAGTATGAGAGGTCCTGCAAGCCTCCATGGGGTTTTCTCCCTTCTAATTATTATATGGGTGTAAGCTGCATGGCATTCTGGACGTGCTACGGGAAAATTGGGAGGAGAGACCTTCACCGAGTAAAAATGAAATCCAGTACGTTCTTGACCTGCATACAAAACTCCACACCCTCACGCACCTAACCCAGGAGAATTTATGGAAGGCACAAGAACATCAAAGCTGGCTGTATGACAGGGGCACACACCTGCTGGAATGAGGGGGTCCCCATGGCATTGGCAGTCCCAGAGAAGGAGGACCTGGGGCCAGAGGTAAAAAAGATAACATCTCGGACCACTCCGGTCCCTTGTGGAGACCACCTCTGATTGGCCCAACTCACGGAGGTAGCCAAGTTGCAGAAGGAATATTCCGACATGTTCTCACCCCTTCCTGGTCATACCCACCTCATAGAATACCACACTGAAACAACTCCAGGGGTGGTACTGCATAGCCGCCCTTACCAATTGCCCGAACACAAGAAAAAGGTGGCTCGGGATGAACTCAAAGCCATGCTTGAAATGGGCATAGTTGAGGAGTCCCACAGTGACTGGAGTAGCCCAGTGGTCCTGGTTCCCAAGACCGATGGGTTGGTCCGGTTCAGTGTGGACTATAGAAAGGTCCACGCGGTGTCTAAATTTGATGCATACCTAATGCCTCATATTGATGAGTTGCTTGATCGGTTAGGCATTGCTCGCTTTTATTGGATGCTGGATCTAACAAAGGGATATTGGCAGATCCCCATGACTCCTCTATCCCAAGAAAAAAATGACCTTTTCCACAATGTTTGGATTACACCAATTTGTCATGCTCCCTTTTGGGTTGTTTGGGGCGCCCACTACGTTCCAGCAGCTTATGGACAGGGTCCTCACACTGCCTGCGTGGCCACCTATCTAGATGACATCATAATCTGCAGCGTTTCTCAACCTTTTTTCAGTCATAGCACCCTTCAGAAGTATGCAAATTCTCAAGACACCCCCATATAAAATATACTCAAAAACTATACTGCATTCCCTGAACCCCCCCCCACACACATACACACACCATAAGTGTTTATTGAGAGAGAGAGGAGGCGGTGTGACTTACAATCAATGGGAGACCTGAACGTGGGATGATGCACACAAACAATCTATTCTGGCAGGAATGGACGAGAGAAAAACACGGAGCTCCTGGTCCACAGCCCTCAGTCGCTCCCTGTACTTATTTTTGATGCAAGTCAGGGTCGAAAAGATCACTTCACACAAATACGTTGTGGAGAATGGTAATAGAATAGCAATGGCGCTGCTTGAAGCTATTGGATACTCTTTCTCCAGTGATATCCAAAACCCATCCAAAGCCATGTCTTGAAATTTTATTTTTAATGTGCAATATTCTCTGATCTCTGCCAGTTGCTCCTGTACTGGCAGTGACATGTATTTTGAGCTTTCCAGTGCACTTGAACTCCACGGGTCATGGACCCAGTCAAACTGTGCATAAGACTCGGATGGAAAATAGTGACTAAATCTCTCATCAAGATTTTTAAGATGCTGAGTAATGAGTTCAGAAAGTGTGCTGCTGTTTGAATGCTCACTGCACAAGGGAAACATTTGAAGCCTGCCTTGTTCCACAAATGAATGCCAGAGTGTGAACTTTGATCTGAAGCCATGCAGTTTGTCAGTTGAGGTGAGCAGGTTTTCTTTTTTGCCTTGCATTTTAGCATTCAGTTCATTGAGATGCCTAAGATGTCAACCAAGTACGCGAGATTTGCACACCATTGCTCATTTGCAAGCGGCTCCGTGTGTGCAGATTTCTCTCCTATCAGGAAAACTCTGAGTCCTTCTTTTAACTCATACACTTGGACCAAAATCTTCCCACTTGAAAGCCAGCAGACGGCCTTGTGTAGCAGCAAGCTATGATGCTCTGCTCCCATTTCCTCACAAAAAATGGAAAACAGGCAGCTCTTTAAGGGCCGCGCCTTGATGAAATTAACTATGTCCACCACTCTGTCCAATACATCTGAAAGTTATCTGGGCAGCATCTTTGCAACGAGTGCCTCCCTGTGAAGGAAGCAGTGGGTCATTTGCATGTCAGGGTTTTGCGCTTTGAACCTACTGATGAAGCCCCTGGCACTGCCTCTCATGGCAGCCGCTCCATCCATGCAGATACTGATACAGTTCTTCCAACTTAATCCTCCCTTTTCAAGATATTTACAGTAGTTGTCACATGATAAATCTCCACTCCGGTCGTTTTGTTAGGCATTGGTTTGCAAAATAAAAAAATTCTCCTTAATATGGTCCCCACCTATGAACTGAACATTTGCTAAGATCTGCTCATGCTCACTTATGTCTGTTGATTCATCAGTTTGCAAGGAAAAATGTCCACTTGCCTTGATTTTTTCAAAAACCACGTCTTCAATATCCGCAGACATGTCGTCGATTCGCCTTCCAATTGTACAGTCTGACAGCAGGACATTTGCTATTTCATTTGCTGCTTGTGTGCCCAGCATTTTGCTGATGATTGCTGTGCATGCTGGCAATATGACTGTCTCGGCAATTGTGTGTGACTTCTTAGCCTTAGCTATGATCTCGGCCACAAGATAGCTAGCTTCCAGTGCTTTTTCAGACACTTTTGCACACTTCATCATTATTTGCTCTTGTTGGCTGTGTTGACATTTCATACAGACAAAATACTCCACATCCTTGCAAGCTAGTGATGGATGATTTGTTGTCAGGTGTCTTTTAAGTTTGCTTGGAACCATCGCCTGGTTTGACAATCTCATACCACGTACTAGGCACAAAGGGAGAGGGCATGATGGATCTCTGGTGCAGATTAAACCATATTTCAAGTAATTGTCATTGTACTGCCTTTTTTTTTAATCTTACTGCTGGCATCCCCTACCTTCACTAAAGAGCTGCCACTGGATGATGAAGTTAGCTCAGATTCAGTGTCAACATTATCTGATTCTGGAGCCTTTCTTTTCAAAAACCGATCCATGCTTGTTCTTTACTCTTCATGACATGCAACACCCTCATAATGCTTTGCGCGGTAATGGAAAAAAAAAAACACCTGCAGGCTAATTATTATGCAGTCATGCTGACCATACACTGACCCCAGGAATGACATTGTGACATGGGAAAGGGGGCCATGAGACAAATTTTGATGATGCATGTGGTGGCAATGATCTGCATTAGTGTAACTATCATTTTTTGGAATTTTAATTCATTTTATTTATTTCAATGTAAGAATATCTAATTTTTTTTGGTGGTACCCCTAATGAAGCCAGACACCCCAAGGTGCTGTGGCACCCCCGTTGAGAAAGGCTGATCTACAGTAATGATTGACCGTGGCACTTGGAATACCTGAGGGGTGTTCCAAAGTCACTGAGGCGAGTGGGCCTCACAGCTAACCCAAAAAAGTGTGCGATTGGGCGGGTGGAAGTATGGTATCTGGGGTTCCACTTGGGCCATGGGCAGGTGCGTCCCCAAATTAACAAGAATGCAGCAATTGCGGCCTGCCCATGACCCAAAAGGAGGTGAGACGGTTCTTGGGGCTGGCTGGCTATTATCATAGGTTTCTACCTAATTATTCGGACATCACCAGCCCACTAACTGATATCACTAAAATGGGGGCTTCAGATCCAGTCCAGTGGATGGAGCAGTGCCAACAGGCCTTCTCTGAGGTAAATATTGCACTGTGTGGGGGGCCACTTTTACACTCCCCTGACTTCTCTCTCCTCTTTATTTTGCAGACTGATGCATTGGACAGAGAGCTGGGGGCCATTTTGTCCCAGGAGGTGGAGGATAAGGAGCGCCCCATGCTGTACATCAGCTGGAAACTCTCAATGTGGGAAAGCAGGTACAGCACAATTTAGAAGGAGTGTCTTACCATCAAGTGGGTGGTCCTCGCCCTCCGATACTACCTGCTGGGGTGCCCTTTCACTCTCTGTTCAGACCACATGCCCCTCCAGTGGCTCCACCGCATGAAGGATGCTAATGCATGGATTACCTGTTGGTATCTCGCCCTCCAGCCATTTAAGTTCAAGGTGATCCACAGGCTGGGGTCAGAGATGGTGGTGGCAGACTTCCTGTCCCGTCAGGGAGGAGTCAGCTTCAGGCCGGACAGCTCCCTGGCCTGAATCGGGCGGTGGGGGTATGTACCGTAGCAGTGGGGGCATGGCCAAGCAGCAGTCTGTGAATGGAGGGCAGGGTTGGGGAAGGTAAGTGGCTAAGTCATTCTGCCTGCTGTCAATTAGGTGTGTGTGTGTGTGTGTGTGTGTGTGTGTGTGTGTGTGTGTGTGTGTGTGTGTGTTACAGGGACAGAGCATGAAAGGAGGGGGAGAGCAGAGAAAAGAGGCTCCCTCCCGACCACAACGCATGTGTGCATGTAGTGAGTGAGTGAGTGAAAGAAAGAACACTGAAAAGCTAAAATAAATGAAAGAAAGAGTTTGTGTGTGACTGTCAACTCTCACCTGCCATGCTTCTGTGCTCCACTCACATCAAGAACTGCTGCAGATATCTTGTCTTTGTACTATTTTCAATGAAATATTGGGTTTCTGTGATTTGCAAATTATTGCATTCTGTTTTTATTTACAGTTTACAGTGTCCCAACTTTTTTGGAATTGGGGTTGTCCATTGAACAGGCTGATAGAACTAGTCACGTGTCTTTTCCCTCTCCTCACATGTCTGAAGTCGTCTGTTAACAGCCATACCCTGTCACCTGATTCATTGCTAGGAGTCTCAGAGTGGGGTCTGTCTACTTGAGTTCTTAATATACCACCTCCCATGCTCCATCTCTTTGTTGAAACTACTTGTTAGCAGCTGGTGCATCTGTGAATGTGGAGTTCCAGGGAAAGAGTAATCGTTGGTTGCATTAGAATGGTGTGAGCTGGGTGGTTGAATGGTCTAGAGAATATTGAGCATATGCAGCTAGCGAGATGAAACATGACCACTGATCCAAGAAATCATTGCAGAAGATGTGAAGGGGATTAAACTGTTTCTTTGTTGACTCTTTAAACTTTTTTGCTAGCGTGGGGATAATGGGTCAAATTAACAGATCTCAATAAATGCCCTACATGCTTAAGATATGAATTATGACCCTTGGACTTACACAGTGGCTATGTTCACGTCACCAGGCTGAAGTGACTCAAATCTGATTTTTTTCCTTAATGTGACACAAATCTGTTGCTTTCATGGCTGTATGGTCACAGAAATCCAACCTTTTCAAATCACATTTGAGTCACTTCCATATGTGGCCCTAGGTCGGATACATATCCGATTTGTGACCATGCAACATGAATGAAAATGGTCAGATTGGAATTCATGTGGCTTTTTGTCATCTTCAGCCAGCACTGGCAATGCAGCAAAACAACAATGGAGAAGAGCTACAGCTGTGATAACATGAAGTGGAAGGATGGCAAAGTTGGCAATTTACTACATAGTTGGGGAAATTATGGTATTTTATGCGATAATTTTAGGATCAGTTGGCTACATGTGTGAGAGGGCATCTGTTTTGATATTTTTGGAACCTGGATGATATGAGATTGTGAAACTGAATCTAGTGAAGAAAAGGGCTTATCTGACTTGTTTTGTGGTGAGTTGCATTTGCTGTTTTAAGGTATAGAGGTTCTTGCAGTCATTGTAAACCATAAAAAGGGGTGTTTCACTCTTTAATGATGGCAGCGTTTCCCCTCTTCTAGTCTTAATTATACTATTAGCAGTTATCTGTTTCTGACATTAAAGCTTATTTCTGTGGGTGGGTTTATTTGAGAAGTATGCTATGGTATACTATAGCATAATTAGCTGGGATGCCTTGGTGTTGAGATAAGATTGCTCTGATCCTTTTGTGTTAAATTATCCTATAAATGGTAAACTTTTAAGAATAGGGGCTGAGGTGAAAGCTTGTTTTATGGTGTTAAATGCATTCTATGATTGGTTAAGGAACTTAAGCATTGACATAAGAGAGATTGCAATGATGCTGACATTTTGGGCAAATCTTTGGTAGAAATTTGCAAATCCAAGGAATCTCTATAAATCGTTGATGCTTGGGGAGTGCACAACTCAGCTATTGGTTGGACATTGGCTTTGTCCATGCCAACACCCTCTTGATTTATGGTTTAACCTAAAAAGGAGATTTTGGATGTGCTGGGACTTGGAGTCATAAATATTCCAAGCATGTTCCTGAGTATAATGCTAATGTATGCCTTGGAGACTGAGGGGGTATTGAACACTTCACATGGCATTGCCAGGTATTCACAGTGACCTGAGGTTGCACTGAAGTTCATCTTTGCTCTCTGATTTGAACTAAACTTGGAATATTGAGACTTCACTAGCCCTTTTTACACAGATATCTCATAATATTGACATAAAGAATGCACTTCAATATTCTGGGCTTAGTGATTTACACTGAATCAAATAAAGCTAGCTTGAAGCTGTGCCAGTGTGTGTTTTTACATTGCAAGCCAGCGTTCCGCAACCAGAAGCATGATGTATCACCAGCGTTTCAGCTTCTAGGGTGATAAATCTACACATCAGTAATATAAATACCCCAAGCATACCGGCGTTGCTTTCAAAACAAAGGCAGGTGAACTGAGTGTTGAAATACTTTCGTTAGCCGTGCATATTTATACTACTCTTCAAACACAAGCAAAGTTATTGAGCTTCGTATGGAATCACTTATGTTAAATAATTCACATTTAAAGAAATTAATAGCCTCAATATATATAACATGATTATGTCCTTTAGCCCAGCCAGCTTTTTAGCTTTTCAGGAAATGAAGTCAGTCACTGAAAACTGTGCTTGCAAACAGAGAAGAGAGAGCAAGAGAGATAATCAGAGTAAAAGGTAATGAAGAGAGGAGTGGAGAGACTTGTGCAAGCAACATGTTTGTGGATCAAAAATATGTTGGAGAAGAAAGTGAAGCAATGGAAGCCATCTGAGGAAGAAAGGCATGCGGACCTTAGACACCGTAGACAGAGACATTTGCATTCATGCTGGTCTCAGAAAGAAGAATGTCAAGGTCAAAAAGTCACACCCCTGTCCCACTGTCCCTTTTATACAGACATCAATTCCGGCTCTGTTCCTACCAACCATTCCAGCTCAGATGCAGAACAACACAGACCACCCCCCACCCCCCATATGGAAAAGATGTAGATGAATCTTATAAAATTTGTATATCCTTTGTCTGAAACTTGTATGTAAAGCATACAA
>JAPEKM010000026.1:10897324-10909083 GCA_027575975.1 Cathorops multiradiatus
TATTCTATTTTTATTTATTGCATTGCCTGTTTGCACTGTGGGTCAGAGAGGACTGAAATTTCATCTGTGCTGTATGTCAAGTATGTATAGCATATTTGACAATAAAGTTGACTTGACTTGATTGATGTTTTCTTAACACAGTGTATATCATTTCCATCCACAGTGACATCCATTAGGCTTTCCAGACCATGACATCTAACTTATTCCTTATTTAGTCATTGTCAGGTCTTAGCTACTTTTACATCTCAGCTACTAACCTGTGGTGGCTCAAGGCTCACATACAGGGCCAGACTCAGCATCTTATCAACATGCTGCTTGTGTAACCTCTCAAGGGAGATAAACATGGAGGACAGCATTAACTGCCCTCCTCAGTATACACCAGCTCATGAATAGCAGAGATTGACAGAGGAGATATGCTGACCAATCCTGCTTTCTTGGACTCTTGTCCACAGTCGGCTAAAGTCCAGTCAGGATTTAAACCCCTGACAATAGAGAGAATGACCTCTGCTTAAGGTTATGTGAATCTCTTCATACTTTCACCATTGGTACTGTAACATGCGGATAAACGAGGCATCTGCTTTATGATGGCGAATCAAACAATCATAGTTCATAGCATGGGTAAATATATAGAAAGGCACCAATACGCAAGGAATCAAACAAAATGGGGCATGATGTTTTAATTGTTTGAGTTACATAATTTTCATCTGCAAGACAAAGTAGTGTCTGCTATCACTTGCATTGTAGCTGTGTAACCAATCACTCCCACACCACATTGTGTGTCTTTTTTCTCTTGTGAGAAACTGCAAAAATCACCAAGTTCTCCTTCAGGATTTACAAAGTGCTGACCACGAACATCTTTTAAAAGATAGCTTCAGCTTATTGCTGATTACAACATAGTCTTTATTCTTTATTATTAGCCTCAGATTATGTACATTGTGTATCTGTGAATGAGTTGTTACTATAGGAACAAGTATTAGAACATGCACATTAATATAAACCTGCGATCTGTCTTACAGCCAGCATGACATAAAAAAAATCACCACCACCTAATATCCAATTGGAATTAAAAAAATCACCAGAGCTGTGGAATAAACCAGAACAGGATAATATGTAAAGAAATTTGACTTAGCAAAAGATACTCAGACACATGGGTTGGAAATAGAAAAATGAATCATGGACATGGAACAGGTGCACACAATAAGGTGACAAATCAAAGACAGAACATATGATGATTGCTAGACTGAGAAGTAGTATGCAGGGATAAGTGGTCAGTCCAACTCAAGAGAACAATCTTGGATTTTTTTTTTTAACTTAAGTGCGAATTCAAAGATTCAGAGATACTCAACAAAGACAGAGACACTCAGACCTGCCAGTCAGAGAGGAAGGCCTTGAATGCAAACCAAGTTGAACTCATGAGACAGAGAGATAGACAGAGTGAGAGCACAAGAAATGGTCAAACAGATAAAACTCCAGCCTTGGCTCAGCTCTTGTTCTCAGATTGACTGGATAAGACAGGGCAAGAATGCAAAAGAAAAGAAAAAAATGAATGTGGAGAGAAGAAACAAAGAGCAAGCACCAGGCTACTGACTAGAATTCTGTTTGTGTTCAGCTCTTTCAAAGAGCATGTCACGAATCATATCAAGTCTTACCAAGCTGACAGCATCACCATGGAAACCACAGACCATGTGTGTGAATGTAACCATGCACGTGTGTGTGTGTGTGTGTGTGTGTGTGTGTGTGTGTGTGTGTGTGTGTTTTAATGGACTGAAAGCAGAAGAAGAAGATAAAAAGGCTGAAGGACAGAACGACTGTTTTTAGCTGCTGCAAATGATGACTTGTTTCATGGACATCCCGTGTCATTACTATAATGAATGGATAAAAATTGCAATGTTATTCTTTAATGAATAGAAACAGAAAATTTGAATTTTAGTGCTACAAGATGAATAAAACACTTCAGCAGATGCTGGAATTGTAATTTAATCAACATCATGCCATCCTGAAACAGCCTGACATGTCTTGTCATGATTTATCCTTGGTTTGCACCTGTTTATCAGTGTGTGCTAAATTATTCACCTTACACAAAGCTGTTTATTTTGTAATAAGCAGGAACTGACAGGGTTTTTTGTTTGTTTGTTTTGCTTGTTTGTTCTTTCCATTCCATTCAATCCTGCCACGGTCCTGGGACTCTCACCCCACCAGGACAAGGAAGTGTGTAACCTTGTTGAGGTTTGGCAGCTTGTTCCCACCTGATGCCTGCCCGGGTTTGGTGCCTGGGAGACCTATAACCTTTGGAGGGCTTATGACACTAGGAAGGTACTGATTAGCAGTTCCACCTTGCATGCCAGCATGTTACAAGGTGGCAAATCCACCAGCTGGCAGTCAAGACAGAGACATTTCTACTTACTTCCATATTAAATGTAAGTGGCTGGGCTTCAGGTCAGCACCCTGTTCCCAGAAAACATCCTTGCTATGAAAACCCTAGGCAGTAGGGCGGATACCATTGAAGGCCTCACTGAGGAAGCTGGTGCCCTGAAGTCAAGAGTCCTGTCTGTGAAAACAGTTATACACATTGGATACTGGAATATGAGAACACTCTATCCAAACTGGCCCAAGTCATCAGAGAAATGGATGCCTACAGGATTAGCATCACATTGTGACCATAGAACCAAGACACAGATTGACCGCAAAATTCGTTGGATTGACTCAGGTAAATTTGTCTCAGAGGACAAGATCATCCTGTTCTCAACCCAACAAGATGGAGTTCAGGGGGAAGGGGGTAGCTCTTATCATAGATAAAGCTGCTAACAACGCCCTCAAAGAATGGACACCTGTCAATGAATGCCTTATAAGTGCAAGACCCGTTACATCTCATGCAAAGGTCAGCATAGTCAGCATAGATGGATAGATCTGCTGTTGAACTCAGCCTCAATAAAGATCTTGAAAGAATACAGTACTGGGCTGACAGCTGGACATTTGAACCATCAAAGTGCAAAGCAATGATGATATCAAGGAAGCAAGCACCATCTAGGTTGACTCTGCATCTAGGTGACTCTGATAGCCATAAATGATGTTATCAATATTCTGGGTGTGACTGTTGACAGTAAACTCACCTAGTCAAAGCATCTAACAACCATTGCCTCCAGAGCAGGAAAAAAAAAACTAAGAGCATTAAGAAAGGTTGCAAAACGTCTTGACACCAAGGGAAGAGCCACAGTGTACAATGTACAATAATACAAAAATAGTTCAGGGCTGTGCCCCAACAAACAAACATGATGATACTGAAAAGGACACCTTCTACCATCAGCTCCAAGAGGTAGTAGACAAGATCCCCTGGCATGACATTCTCATCATCATGGGAGACCTGAATGCCCAGGTTGGAGGAAGTAGACTGGGATTTGAACACACCCTTGGCCAACATGCTTTTGGCAACTGTATGGACAATAGGGATATGTATATTCATACAGTTCTGTGCCATCAACAACATGAAGATTGGGTCATCCCTATTTGAACACAAGAACATCCACAAGATCACATGGACATCTAATGACCATAGAACCAAGACACAGATTGACCACATTGCAATAGGACCTCAATGGAGAACACCATGTCTTCAAGATGTGAGTGTACCGAGGGCCTGACATCTGCAGTGATCACCCCACCTATTCACTGCCAAAACCAAGATCAAGCTGAAGAGGCAAAAGAGGAAGGCAACTATGCCCAAAAGATTCAACTCCAGTAAACTGAAAGATCTGGCTACAGAAGCTCAGTTTGAGACCCTCCTGAGGAACAGGTTCTCTTCTCTCACAGATGCACCACCAGGAACATCAGAATGGTGGGAAGAACTTAAGGAAGCAATAGTAGCAGAAGAGAAAGGGCTCCTGGGCTACAAGACATTACTCAGGGAAGCATGGATCAGCAACAAGACCTGGAAGCTGGTCAGTAAAAGGAGAGCCCTGCACCAGGCAAGACACACTGCCAACTCTGATAGCAATGCTATATACCAGGAATACATGGAAAAAGACAGAGAGGTGAAACACAGTACCCAGAAGGACAAATGGATATGGATGGAGAGTCCAGCAGAAGAGGCAGAAAGAGCAGCAGTCCAGAATGACGTATGTCAAGAAGATCATTGGCAGCTCAAAAGCTAGTACAGGTTCAGTCAAGGTGAAAGACGGCATCTTAACATCCAAAGGAGAAGAGAAGTTTGCCACATGAGCAAAGCACTTCAAAGAAGTCTTCAACCGACCTGACCCTGTTTCACCAGCAGTCACAGAGAAGCCAGCATGTCTCCTACAAATCAACACCAATGACTTTACTGAGGAGGAAATCCCAAAAGCAATAAAGAATCTGAATAACAACAAGTTACCTGGTATGGATGGCATTACTGCTGAAATGCTCAAGGCTGGAGGAGAATGCATTGTCAAATGGATGTACCAGCTCTGTAACCAAGTTTGGAACTACTGGAGTACTGGAAGTACTGGAGTAATGGAGCATTGGTATGTATCCCCAAGAAGGGCAACTGTGCAGAATG
Source organism: Cathorops multiradiatus (assembly GCA_027575975.1). Lineage (NCBI taxonomy): Eukaryota > Metazoa > Chordata > Actinopteri > Siluriformes > Ariidae > Cathorops > Cathorops multiradiatus. Next base: position 10,901,856 of record JAPEKM010000026.1, read on the forward strand.
TGACAACTGGAGAGGAGTGATGCTCCTTTCCATACCAGGAAAAGTGTACTGCCAGGTTATTCTGAATTGTATGCAATATGTGGTTGACCAAGAATTGCAGGAACAGCAAGCAGGATTCAGACCTAGGTGCTCTTGTGTGAAACTGGCCATCAGCTACATTGACTTTACCAAAGCCTTCAACAACATCCACAGATCCTCACTCTCACTCACATCATGCAGACTTACAGCATTCCAGCCAAAGTCATCTCAGCCATCAAACAAATTTACACTAAATCCCAGTGCTGTGCAAGGACAGTAGATGGATACAGTGGTTGATTTGAGGTTGTAACTGGGGTCCGCCAAGGATGTGTGCTGTCGCTGATCCTCTCTGCTCTGGCTGGGTGCTCAAGACAGCAATAAAGGACCAGCCTCGAAGGACAAAACCTGTCTGACCTGGACTTTGCAGATGACATTGCTGCACTAGCAGGAACCACACATGACTTTTAGTTCCTTGTGAGTGAGATCAGCACCTTAGCAGCTAGCATTGGCCTCAAGATCAGTGCCAAAAAGACTAAGAACATGCTGACTGGGACACACCACCAATGAGTGTATACATTAACCAGAATGAAGTGGAGGTGGTGGACAACTTCACATACCTTGGGAGCTCCATTAACAGTGAGGGAAACATGGATAAAGAACTGGACTGTAGAGTGGGATAGGCCTCAGCTGCCTATCAGCTTGGCAAGATCTGAAAAGTAAGAAACTCTCACTCAAAACTGAGATGCGATTCTACAACAGCAATGTCTTATCTATCCTCTTGTATGGCTGTGAGACTTGGCACATGAAGATCTGTCAAGAAAAGAAACCGGATGCCTTTGACAGCAAGTGTATCCAAAAACTCCTGAGCATCAGATGGAGCGACTTCATCACAAATGAGGAAGTCAGATCTTGGACCAACCAACAGTCAGCGTCCACAATCATCTGTAAACAATTACTGAGCTGGCTGGGACATGTTGTTAGACTCCTACCAACAAGCCTTGCCAACCAAGTTCTACGATGGAATCCCCAGGACAACATTGGAGAGGACGTCCAAAAATGAACTGGTGCCAAACAATTGACAGATATTTGCAACTAGTTGGTAGAGGATGGAAAGACGCAATAACACTGGCTGCAGACCAAAAGTGCTGGATAAGCATGACTGCCTCATGCATCGCAAGACGCGGGAGCTTCTATGTCTAAGTAAGTCTTTCCATTCAGGCATTCTTTCAAAAATTCTTTCACAATGGTACATTTGAATGAAAGCAGGTGGAAAACAGAGCTACATGGAAACAGGACGCTTCTATTGCTGTAAACATCGAGCTGACTTTGTGTGTGTGTGTGTGTGTGTGTGTGTGTGTGTGTGTGTGTGTGTGTGTGAGAGAGAGAGAGAGAGAGAGAGACGGTGTGTAATTACCACAGCAAAAGTCTTTTGCCCTTAACTGCAGTTCAATTACAAAAACATTTTCTTTGATAAGCGTTTCTCTCTTCATTTCTGTAATGAATCAAAATCAACACTTTTTTTGCAGCAGGCCACTCGAGTCTATTTCCCCCATTAACCTGAACACATCATTAAGAGCCTCTTTAATGACAGTGTTTAATATTTCTAAGCCTTCGGTTCATAAAGACCTAATGACACTGATGCACACAATTCATTACTGGCCACATCGAGACGTGATGGATCGGCCGCCTAATGGCTAAACTTTGACTGGGTCTGCACGAGGCTGCGGCTCTAACAAGGGCCCACCTTTCCAAAACAGTGGCGCCAAATTAAAGGATGATTTAGCTGTGCCATTTATTAGTGCAGTTTGACACACAGCCCTTTCCGCCGAGTCCGCCGAAGAAACAGAGGCCCCATCATTCCTGCAGCCTTCACAGGTAAAGATTAACGCCTTTAATGGCACCATTTGCTTAATGTTCTGCTGCCGAGTTCTTCCTCATCAAGGCCTGCGCTGGGTCGAGCGGCTTCCTGCCCTTACACTGCCTGGAATATTTCATCTTTCTGAGATCTTTAATCTCTTCGACGTTATTTAACAAATCATTAATTTTGTCATTATTTATGAGTTTATTTTCCAGAAAAGCTGTGGCTCTGTGAAAAAAGCAAGTGTTTGAAGCATCCCTGGATGCGCTTGTTTAGACGGATACAGTGATTGATATTCATCTTCAGAGAGAAAGCTGCAGAGAGTTTGCCAGTCTCTCAGAACTTAATGAAAGCGAACCCTCGAGGATCCCCAAGTCAGAACCGTAGGAGTCTGACCGCAGCGCCTCCTCTTCTCCAGGTGAAAACCAGGGTCTTGTGTCTTTACTGCCGAGCAGAACATTAGTGTTAATGGCTTCTGATGTTGAATGAGGAGCCAGAAGTCAATGATGGAGCGAGCGCTTAGTAATGAGGGAGACAGTGCCCGGGTCCAACCCACGGCCCCTTGGCCACGTGCCTCTGCTCTGAGCGAGGCCTGGGCAAGCCCTTGTGTGCACGTGTGCATGTGTGTGTGTGCACTGTACGTGTGTGTGCACCAGTCAGATTTACTAAGACATAACTGCAAGTTTGTCTTACTACCGTATCTTAGGGTTCGTCTTCTCCATTTAAGTCCATATGCGTGATTTAAGCGCCAATAAGCTCACAAATATGCAAATATTCATGCGTGTTATCAAAATGGTTCGTATAATAACCAAAAATAACAACTTAAAATGTAAATGCTTTGCTCTGTAGTGGCTAACATTATGTTAAAACTGCTATTATGTTAAAAGTCTGAGTTAGAACGGGGAGGTGCTCGCGGTGACATGTGACACTGTGAGTGACACCAACACCTACAGGTCCTTCCATCAAATTATCCCGGCTCCCACACCTCTCACTCAACATTACCATGATAATTTCAATGTCAAAGATGTGGCGTGCACAAGGAACAGTGCTATTGTCTTGAGTTTCCTTGATTTTTTTGTTACACCCCCTTAAAGAGAGAGAGAGAGAGAGAGAGAGAGAATGAGAGAACTCCTCATATAGCCCCTTGGTAGATTATAGATAATCAGTTTGGAGAGCGATCCGATCGGATGAGGAGCCCAAGCTATCCCAAGAGCGTGTGTGTGTGTGTGTGTGTGTGTGTGTGTGTGTGTCGGATAGTGTTTGCATGAGTGTGTTGCTACTGGATCACTGTAATGCTCTTGGAGGAGCCCACTCATGTGATGGGATTCACAAAGAGCCACTTCTCTCCAAGCCCTGATAATGTGAGTATAGCACGGGCCACCGCTCAACACTTCTTCTTCGTGGGTTTTAGTGTGTGTGTGTGTGTGTGTGTGAGGGAGAGAGAGAGAGAGAGAGGGTGCGAGAGTGTGCGAGTGCTTTTAGGTCCTGTCGAACTGCATGATGTGGTGTCTGTTAGATGTGCTGCACTCTGCACTGAGAGCACAGCCCTCTTCATTTAGATAATGTAGGTAATGTGGAAAGTGAATATATTACAAGAGCAGAGGGGGGGACAGGACTTTCTTTTTCGAGCAGCGCCGTATTCAGAGTAGCTGAGGGCTGTTTTGCATGCAATTAGCGTCTTCTTTGCACTTCAAGTGATTCTGATGGGACGCTGTGATTTATTGCAATTAACAGGACCGCCTAAGTCGGCAAAACAGGAGGATGAAATTCATATTTACAACGAGCTTCAATTTGACGTTATGAGAAAAAGCGATATTTAATTGCAATCTCAAAATAGAAAAAAAAGTTCACAAAAGTCAATATTGGGAGATGAGATGATCCACCCCCTCCGACAAGCAGCCTATTCTCTAATTTTTAAAAATGATAGATGATATAAAGAATTGCTCTTCGTTAATAATTTTTTTTTTATCTAAAATGTATGAGCTCTATCTACTTTCTTAAAATCTTCTAAAGACTTGTGTGTGTATAAATAGGACATATTGTTTAGAGGCAACACTAAATAATGCAACTTAAAAGCTAAAGAGGGAATTTCTCACCCCACATACTACTAGTGCAAACTGCTGAGTCCTTTGATGGTGAGCATCTATAGAAAAGTAACACCTACGCAAACCCAGTAAGAAAAACAGCCTCCCACTCGATAAAGAGAGAACAATTCGAGTTGTTGCGGACTCTCCCACGGCTTGTCTTTAGATCTTAGCCGGTGCTGCAGCAGGTTGGTGTCCATTCACTCTTCTTTGACGGAGCTCATCTGAATATTGTGGGTGGAACTTGACAGGTTGCTTTATGCTGCCTTGTCATATGCCTGACCGGCGTTTCAGGCGGCTGCGCACGGCATTCCGCTCCCATTGCGGCTTTCTCTTTCCCATCTCGGCCTGCTCTCCTTTCTCATGTAGAAATAAAGCTCGTGACCTCCTTTGTGTATCGGCATAGAGGTTTTTGTGTTGACTCAATGTGATGATTCACAACACAAAATAGCAAATTGTTCATTTTTACTGGAGAACACTGACAAAGAGCTTTTTTTCCCCATTCTTTTTTCCGAATAGTATAAAAGTCACCACAAGAGCATTCATCATTAACAGACTTGCGGGAGGCATATCCTGATGTTGCATCCAGGTGTGCTGATGATGACTTCTTGCATTAAAGGCCATCAGAGTCAATGGGCCTGTGATGAAACCCTGTTATGTAAGAGAGATTTGAACAATACAAGAAAAACCACAAGAACACACACACACACACACACACACACACACACACACACACACAAGGAGACAAGGAGGGAGAAAAGGTCATTTGATATATCCTCATATGCAGGAGTCATTTGACCCCGCGTGACCCTGAGCATATACAGAAGTGAAAGCTCCTGAATTCAGCGGCTGCTTGCTGTGGGCGGCCAGCACACTGAGTCCCATCATTCCCGCCAAGGTCGGCCATATCTCAACAGCCAATGGGCCGGACAAGCTGGCTGCGCCAAGCTGCACCACTTCTGCAATGTGTGCAAACATTTTTGCATCTGTGGGTGTGCAACAAAGGACAAGAGCATCTCAAGAAGCTTCCTTCTTTCCTCTGTGGGGGAGGATGCAAGAATCCCTAAAAATGCGAAACATTCTGCTTCGACAATTAACGGCAAAAGATCGTCGCTGTTCTGGGCTGACTTGAGCGCTTTTGTGTCTCTTCTACTTGTCATATAGCCACAATTATCCATTGAGAACAAACCGTGCTGTGGGTCTTACAATGGAGTTGGTAATTATAGCAGCTGTAAAACGTGAAAGGGTCGGTTCATGGCCCGTGGCGATGACTGATAACAGCATCTTGATCTCTCGCTCGGTAGGATGGATTTATTCTGCATTCATTATACACCTGCATAACCCACCACTCGCTCATGCTGTAGATGGCCCAATCTTGTTGTAGCTCATAAAGCAAGAATCGTTTACATGTAAAACTCAAATTCTCACTCAAACCAGTGCTGTCTGTCCTGACCATTTGAGGCTTATCTATGGCCGGTGCCCTGCGTCACGCCTCGCAATTAATACAGGCTTTAAAAACGAGCCTGGCTTCATTACCTACCCCCTCATTATGGAGGTTCAGGTACTGAGACAACGTTTAGAGGACTTCCCCCATTAACAACGGCTGACGCGTGGCTCTAATCGGCCTGACCAGAGCTGCTCTGTCACCCGCCTGTCACATTACCGTTTATTCACACCCGCCTCGCCGAGCTGAAAAATGCCTCTTTGGTTCGAAACGTCTCCGGGAGAGGATGTAAATGTGACATGTCTGTGGCTCAGGCTCGCTATCGAGCGGCATGGGTGATTTGCGGAGCTGCTCTCCAGTCGATATGCAGCAAGCTGTCATTATGACGACGTGGTGAACACGACCTCTTAACTAATCGCTGGGCCTAGTGACAGAGGTGATGAAAAAATGTGGCTCGGTGTGGCGCAGGCTGGAGGAGAACCCAGACAGGAAAAGGATGGAAATGATGGTAAATCACAGGCTTAAGCGCAGCAGTAGGAGGCAGATTTCTCACTTAAGATTTACTGTAGAAATTGTGGCAACTTGGCAAACACAATTAGACACACACACGGTCATATCTTCTCTACGCAACTCCACTGTGGTCAGAGTAGAATTAATCAGACTTTCCATATTCTTGCATGTACATACATATTATACTCTGTTGGGCTTTTCCCTTGTTTAATTCAAAAACGCCTACACCGAGAGCAAAGCAAGACACCAAGCAGGCTGTTTTTTGGCTCTGATAGTATTTGATACCATCTGAGCAACACCAACCCACGAGCACAGAGCCGATGCGGTGACAACAGATGGCTCCATTTGTACCGTGGTTAAAAAACCGTTATGACGCCACAGTGTCCTGAGTTGTATTAAGAATCATGGACTGTTCATCATGGCTGTTGATGATGACAGCAACACCCCTACGAAAATAACCATTGCTTGTCTGGGTGGCGACAAAAATACATGTGACTGAGCAATATCAAACGGTATGGCTGGTGATATTTTGGATGAAATAAAACTCTGAGGTTTCCTGTGTTCTAAACATATTCAGGCTTCCACTGATGGGTTAGATAACCGTGAGCTCGCCGAGGTGAAAACAACACTACAGGAACTTGCACATGAAGAACTACAGCGCTATAAAATTTCCGCCCAAAACAAATCTGTTTCGATAATTTCCACATCGCAATACTTCAAAGACGCTCTCTGATCTTATTTCAACCCACTCTTAAAAGATATCATAAATCAAGCATTTATTTTAATCAAAGAAAAATATTAAAGTCATTCAGATGCAACACACCATCGTTTTCTTTCAACTAACCCAACAATCCTGACTTTATTTCCTTTATGTTTCTGGTCAGACAATGTTAGACATAAATTTAACCGTCCCATTTCATCATCGCAGTTCCATTCCTTTAATGTCGCTTAAAAGTGAGCATGAAAGTGAAATCTGCCACTGACTAAGCACAGAAGTGACATTCATACTATTAGAGCTGAGGTCATGCACATCAAACTTCTCAGAGCATGACTGATCCAGGGTCAGCGTTTGCCTTTTACATCTTAAAGAGCAGGATTGTGTGATGAGTGGAGAGATGATCCTTCATCAGAGGGAGGACCTTCAGAAATATATGGTGGCTAGAGTTTATTATGATTTGCACAAATTCCTATGATTGTGTACTAGTGTTTGCACAGATCTTTAATGAATTCATAAAACAAAGAAAGAACAACTTTATTCATCACACACTTGTGAAATTCCTCTCTGCATTTAACCCATCTGAAGCAGTGAACACA